>PISX010006445.1:0-97299 GCA_004024625.1 Mellivora capensis
TTTTTAAAAATTGGATGAAATACACCAATATAATGATAGGAAAGGAATCTCCCAGCTATTCGAGAATCATTGTAAAATGATGTATATGTATTTGTATGTTTGTTTACCGTATAGCAACTCTGCTAGGTGGTAATTTCCAAGTGGATATGGGCATGACGATGTTGTTCATTATCATGTATCTAGGACATAATATATTTTCTAGCACATAAAAGGAACTCAGTGAATACATAAGGAAGGAGAGAACCATAAGGGAAATAAAAGGCTTGAATGATCAGATTTTATTTGGAATATGTAGGGTTAACCCTGTGAAAACTATGTTGAAGGAAGAGACTCCAAAGCAGGACCCTGAAGATTTTGCAACAGCACTTGCTGCAGACAGACTCTCCTCTAAAGGTCAGCAAATGCTTTGTGAAAGCCTTTTGATGACAGCTGTCATTACAACTTTGCTACAAAGTAAGCTATCGTTATAAAAGCACTCATGGGGAATAGTAGCCACTTTGAGACCAAAGGTTTACTGCTGGAGCTATTTTTACATGTCAGGTCTACTTACAAATAGAGCAATAAGCAAGACAAATGAAGAGTGTGTTCCAACTTGGTGGACAATGACTGTGTGACTTTGAAAATTTTGCAGTTTAGCATTTCAGATCCCAAGTAGACCCCTGAGTTGGACCGTGAATATTAAGAAGGATATATAAACCCAATCACCAAAAAATCAGTGATTTGTACTATTAACAATTCTTTAAAAGGTAGAGCAACTTAGAAATCTCGGTCCCTAGATGGAGTGGAGAAGTGGATTGCCACAATTGTAAGACTCAAAACTGGAGGCATTTCTGCTGTATTTCCTGTGTACTTCATACACTCCTGTGTACGACATAATAATAAGTGTGCGTAACTGGAAAGTAAGATTTTTTTCCTTTACAGAGTTACTCATTTTGGTTTTTATAGCTTAAGAACTCCAGAGGCCAAATAAATTATAAGAATGGAACGTAAAGAAACAATATCAAAAAACAGCCACTCCATCTCACTACTTGTTATAGGATGAATCTGGAACCGAAAGGTTAAGTGATTTTTCAAAGGTTGCATAATTGTATGTGTTAAAGGAAGAAAATAATTCCTGCCATGAGGATCAGGTGAGATAATAGCACTTAGCGAAACATAAATGAGATACACTCATGGGCTGGGATAAGTTATATGTAAGTTGTGTTCCTGACAGTGTTTAAATGTTTTTATTTTGATTGACTGGAAAAAAAAATCCTATACTGTCCATGCCCTGTATAGAGGAAGTGCTCAACTGACAACCGGACTCTGTGGCAATTTCTTAGACTTCCACATTTTGTTTTCTGTGCATTCTAAAAAGGGGGTCATAAAAGCTGACCTGACATACTTCATTAAGTAAAAGTCAGGGAGCAGGGAGAAAATAATGCATTTGTAGTTGAGATTCCCATGTCCCTCAGGTCTTGGCTCTTTAGTCAGCTCTGGTTCTGACACAACTGTTCCCCTCTCAGACTCCTCTGCACTAAAGAGGTAGGCTGTTTCTTCAGCTCTGAAAACTTCCCCTTCAAACAGAAATTTCAGAAACTACTCAGAGGCTCACTCCTACCTCAGGGACTAAGAAAACAAAGATCAGGAAAACAGCAGTACCCACCATATCATACCACTTTGACGTGATCAAATTTTCATTTTTAAGCATAGAGAATTTCACTCAAGTTAACCTGAAAATAGTCCGTCCTTGTATCCAGGGTCTGTCTTTCCCAAATTACAGAAACATAAATTACTATAAATCCTTCATAAGCCCTTCCTCCAAACCATGTTCTGACAGAGATGTGCCCAGGTTTGGCTTCTATAGAAAAGTCAAACACATTGCAATAATAGGAATGGTTTCCTTAAATCACCAGACTTTATTGCCCTTTCCTCCACTTTGCTCCAAATTGCTTCACCTTTAATCTCATCACTGTTCCTCTCCATATCTACCTCTGCATCTGTCTACCCAAGAACCTGCTAGAGATTATCCCAAAAACTTTGCTATAATGCAATCTGCTTCACTTAAAAAAAAATGTTGTTTCATTTAACATTAGGAATTACTCCTCAGGAAAAAAAAAAAAGGGGGTGCCTGGGTGGCTCAGTGGGTTAAAGCCTCTGCCTTCGGCTCAGGTCATGATTCCAGGGTCCTGGGATTGAGCCCCACATCGGGCTCTCTGCTCGGCAGGGAGCCTGCTTCCTCCTTTCTCTCTGCCTGCTTCTCTGCCTGCTTGTGATCTCTGTCTGTCAAGTAAATAAATAAATAAATAAATAAGCTAGGAAAATTAAAAAAAAAAAAAGAAATTACTCCTCAGGTTATTCCTTACTGGCTTACTGTTTTTAGAGCTCTATAAACTGTGCATTTCCTGTGATTTTTCTTGCATTCAGAGGTAGTTTGCAATATGCAGAAGTCTTGAATAATAGATAAACAGAGACAGAAAGCCAGTGACCGTTAAGCTAGGGGTGCTTCTAGGCAAAGCAAGGCAAACCTGACTCCACACAGAAGAATCAAACCTTGTGGGATGTGTTCTGATCCATCAGAGTAACCCCAAGATTATAAAAAAGAATCGGTTCTTTTCTTGTATTTAAATATAATAAAAGAGAGCAACCCCTGGGAAGTCAGTACCTGCACAAGGCAAGAGCGGGACTCAAGGCCGAAGACTGATTGTTCGGTTAAAACAAGTCCACCCCCTGGGGGTTCAGGGTTGGTTAGTTTATAGGAGCTCCATTCAGGCCCAAGCTTTCCCCTCAAGTCCTGAGACTCTGGAAATGAAGTTGGTGGTTTTTCAGGAAGGCCGGTCCATCCATTAGCTGGAGTTCAAAGAGTAGAGTGAAGTCATAGACCACAGAGAATTGTGAGTTGTACCAACAGCCTGTTTTTACACCAACTCTGGTTCTGTTTCTGAGAAGTTATTGCCATACATTCTTCTCCTTGGTCTCTGACCACTCGTTATCCGGAAATTTGTCATATCATACAGACACATCGTGAAGCAGCCCCCAAATTTCTGAGTACATTGCTCAAGGATCGTTGCTCAGAATTTCATTATCATAGGAAATGATGTGATTCTTTTCTTATTTATAACTCTAGAATTCTTTAAAGACAAGGCCTCTGGTATGAGGTTTCCAATTCACTTTAGAAAAAGAAGTATTTGTCCACTCAGTGTTGTTAAGAAAGCTCTTCTGCAAAGAAATGCATTGAGATATAACTGGAGTTTCTTGAGTCATTCTTGGGTAATGTGCTACTCATTATGCATTTTAAATCTCGTTACATTATTATTATGGAGAAGAAACTGGTGCAGCAGCTCTCTTCTTAATATTGAATGCACACACAAACAGTGAAAAAATGAACGAGAGAGTTTACTGTAAGATTAGTGTCTATATTTTAGGTGTTCCCTTAAAGCTGTCAAACCTGAGCAACTGATTTAAAACAAAGTATATATTTAAAGGGTCAGTAACAACTTCTTCCCCCTAACAATATGTTCGAATATTTGGTTTAATTCTGCTTTCATCTTTGACAGCTAGCAAGTTCCTCGAATAATTGCTGAATGCCCTATTCAGCAGAAATTCAATCTGGTAGGGATTCTTGCTGTAAGTCATGCCTAGATAACTAAAGCCTGAGTAACTGTGAACCTAAGCTCTATTAAGAAACTGAAATGTATAATCTCCCTGTAGAAGAAAATCTTCTAAGACACTTTATCACAAAATCCTCACAGATACTTCTGCCTTTTCCATAATCCAATAAGAAAAAGAATCATATCAGTATAGCAAGCACTATTCTGCTACAGGTTCAATCAGTTCTCAGATATCAAGGGAAGAGAGGAGGGTTTTGGAAGGAGAAAGAATATCTTCAAAGCTACTTAAGTGTAGAATAGTCTCAAACAGCAGAGGAAATCTTCATATCTGTATTATTTATATATTCAGTAATGCTTGTGTTAAGAAGTGATAATATATTTATTTCTCTAGCCATGTTTCTATAATTACCTTGCTATGCAAACATATATTCTACAAATAATTACATACTATATGTTTAACAGAGATATAATTTTATGTGCATATTATGTAACACATTATATATTATAAAATTTCATATATATTTAACACATTGGTATAATTTCATTTTAAACTTTCATTTTAAACACAATATAGTTATGTATTGTATGCTATTCAAAATTTTCCTCCTGAATAGACACATACCTCTCCTTCTTTCTTATCCCACAGTTAAGTAACAGATAAGCATATTTAGAAGCAAAAGCGAGGCTGCAGTTCTTTTTTTTTTTTTTTAAGATTTCATTTATTTATTTGACAGAGAGAGGGATCACAAACAGGCAGAGAGACAGGCAGAGAGAGAAGGGGGAGGCAGGCTCCCTGCTTAGCAGAGAGCCTGATGTGGGGGTCTATTCCAGGACCCTGAGACCATGACCTGAGCCGAAGGTAGAGGCCTAACTCATTGAGCCACTCAGGCGCCCTCTTTTTTTTTTTTTGAAGTATGTAATCAATAATTTGACAGATTAACTTAAATTTGAAACAGAGATTCAAAGCAAAAATCATTCTAACATTTTTGCTGAAGAATTATAAATATACCATATAGCATTTTAATAGAGTACTTAAAATTTTACTTAAGACAAAAGCAGGCAACATTGGAAAGTTTGTGACAAGGTGAATTTCTTAAATTATCTGTATAGCCTTATCTCTGATTAGTTACAGAGAATCTTATGATTTCTGTGATTTATACTGTTTATTCTTAGTTTTTCTGTATTTCAACATCTACTCTGATGAGATGGGATTGTGTATAGATTAGGTAATGTTCTTTGGAAGGATTCTGTAGGGAGAACTAGATATTTCCAGGTCCCACAATGAGAATTATATGAGAATGTCAGGGAAACAGGTTTTATTTAATCAGGCTTAAGGTGAATTACAACTTTCATGCTACTTGATATTTTTCTTTCTACCTTACTCTACTGTGTATCTAGGCTCCCTTCCACTCCTGCCTCTAATAACTAGTGTCTCCAACTAACCAGATCCTGGGAGCAGTGAACAGCTGCACTGAAAGTAATTGTGGGGATTATCTTAATCATAACTCTCTGGGATAGGTATTTCTACACACAGCATTTTTTAAATAAGGAAACAGCATCAGAGAGGTAAAGTTTTTACTTACGTCTTTACTAATGATTTAAATACAAATTGTTATATGGTAAGAAACTGGATTAGTACTCAGGTCTCGGGTTGCCTGGATGGTAAAGCATCTGCTTTGGCTCAGGTCTTGATCCCAGGATCCTGGGATCAAGTCCCACATCAGGCTTCTTGCTCAGCAGGGAGTCTGCTTCTCTGTTTGTGCTCTCTCTCGCTCTCTCTCCTTCAAATAAATAAATAAGATCTTAAAAAAAAAAAGAACTCAGGTCTCACTAGCTCTAAAATCTATACTCTTTTTTTTTTTAAGATTTTATTTATTTATTTGACAGACAGAGATCACAAGTAGGCAGAGAAGCCGGCGGAGAGAGAGAGAGGGAAGCAGTCTCCCTGCTGAGCAGAGAGCTCTATGCGGGGCTCAATCCCAGGACCCCGGAATCACGACCCAAGCCGAAGGCAGAGGCTTTTACCCACTGAGCCACCCAGGCGCCCCTAAAATCCATACTCTTAACCATTAAGTGACATGGCCTATAAAAAGAATTCCTGTAGATTCATTTACTACTTTGGCATATTGCCAGCACCTATGTGAAAAATTTATTGACCCTCTACCCATACATGATTCTGGTGAGTCAATCATTGCAGTTCAGTCCAGACAGGAGAGTATTCATCTTTCAAGGGCTTGTATTACCCTTCTTTACATCCTACTTTTTTTTTTACCCTAAGTAGCCAATGGCTTATTCTCATATGCAATAGTACACTGAGATCTCTGAATGTAGATGGAGACTAGATGACAGAGTTGATTTACATACGTAAAGGGAGATCATTCTCTTGTGATCTTTTCATTTCTCTTAAATTCCAAAATTACAGCATCTTAAAAACACATTTTTAATAGACTGGTTATTATCAGTGTCTGGGAGGAGAAGTGCAAAGTGGAAAGTTGTAGTGTAATGAGTATGGAGTTTTGGATTTGCAAGATGAAAAAATTCTAGGGACTTAAATTTTACAACAATGTGAATATACTTAACACTACTGAACTGTATATTTCAGGTAATTAAGATGGCAAATTTTACTTACGAATTTTTTACCAAAAGAAAAAAAAGGGAAAGGGACATTATATCCCAGTCAATGTTTATTGGAGATACACCATATACATTGTAATACTTCAGTTTACATTTGCTGGTAGCTTAAAAGTTATTTCTTCCTAAATCTACATATCTTAGTCTATATCTGCCTTCCTCAACCCCTAATGTACAGCATATTGTTCTTTCTTCCTTTTAACTCCTTCCTTACTACTCAGCAGGGGACTTCATCTCCATTTGACTGTTGGATGAACTGTGAAATATTTAACAACGAGAGTTATAGAATTAGATAAATGAGATTCAAGGTACAGAATATCATGATTTATGGCCATCTAACTTTCAGCAAGAAACTTTCTCTTGACTTCAGTGTTTTCACTGGTAAATGTAAATACCAAATGTACTTATTTCAGATGCCATGAGAATTAAATGTTACACATTTAAATATCTTAATGTAGCTACTGGCATACAGGGACCATCAACTGAATAAAATATAGAGTGTATTATTATTATTTTTAAATTATATGATTCTGTCTTCATATTTTACTTCTTTCTGTCATTCATCCCAAATTTATTCTCTAAGGAAAATCACATAATATGAACAAATATAAGCAAATATGGGCAAATATAAGCAGATGTTTGTGAAACCAAATTCCTTTTCCTCCTGGGCAACAGCTTGACTAAATTCCACTGCTTCTCATGTAATCAGAATTGACATATGACCGAGTTCTAGTTCACTAGATTGAGCAGAAATGATGTGGTCTTAGAGTCCTGAGATTGAACCCCACTTCTGGCTCCATGCTCAGTAGGGAATCTGCTTCTTTCCTTCTCCCTCTCTCTCTGCCTCTGCCCTTTCTCTCTCTCTCTCTCTCTCTCAAATGAATAAATAAATAATTTTTAAAAAATAAATGTTATGGTCCCCTTCCAGGGCCAGACCCATAAATTTCTCCCATTCACTGCCCTCCATGCTCTTGATATTCTTGTAAGTTTGGGATAACACAGCACATTTGGAAGTCATATGATAAAGATGGTGAAACCATAAGACGGAAGGAGTCTATGTGGAGAGGAGCCACCCATCAAATAGGAATATGTTTTGGACTTCATGTAAACAAGAACTAATGTCTTTTGCTATTTAAATCTTTATAGATTGTGAGGTTTGATTGTTCAAGCTGCTGACTAAAGGAATTGGTATCTTGAAGTGACAAAGCAGAAGAATTTCACAAGGCCCATTAAGCTTGATGGCATAAACACTTGTGGCCAGTGATGACTATGTGTTTGAAATGCTTCCCTTTTATGAGTTAGAGTCTTTATAGTTTTTTAGTTAATAGTTTTATAGTTTTTAGTTTTAGTTAATAGTTTTTTCTTAGTTTTTTTTTAGTTTTTTTAGTTAATAGTTATATAGTTTATAGTTTTAGTTAATAGTTTTTTCTAGACTATTTCACCACTGTTAGTCAAGCATTGGTAGAAACCTTGTCTTTTTAGTCCATGTGTGGCTAGAGTAAGAGAAGCAGACTCAGATTTAATAGAGAAAATTATACATTGGATGGAAAGCCTGTGTTTGAGCTGAATCCAGTGATTTGATGGGAATTTAGATTGTCTGTCTTGGGGAAGCCATAAGCATGTTGTTGTATCTGTAGAAAGAATGTTAAAATAAAGATATGGTATCTTAAGGAAAGTATAGTGACATAAATTGGCTAGCTCTTTACATAAATCATCTCCTCTTTGTTTACAGATAGAACAGTTAGTCTTCTGTCTGGTTTTGCCATGTGGCTGTTTTCTCCACAGTGAAAGTGTTCAGGGGATGGCACTTGAGTAATTTTTGAAAGTTGATATGGAATTTAACAAGATCTAAAATTCATATGTGAGGGGTATCTGGATGACTTAGTGGGTTAAGCATCTGCCTTTGGCTCAGGTCATGTTTCTAGGGTCCTGGGACTGAGCCCTGCTTCACATCAGGCTCCCTGCTCAGTGGGGAGTCTGCTTCTTTTCCCTCTGCCCCTCCACCAGCTCCTGCTCTCCTCCTATGTGCTCGCAAATAAGTAAGTAAATAAATAAATCTTTAAAAGAAAATTAAATTCATATGTAAGAACCAAAGGCCAAAATTAGCCAAAGGAAGACATTTCTAAAAAGGGAAATTGAGAAAGCAAACTGATGTTGTATATTATATAAGGACAAATCAAGGGGCTAGAGAAAGCATAAAGAGATCTATACATGTATAGAAACCATTCAGTCAGTAGTGCTAGGGGATTTGATTACAGAGAAGGAGAAAAAATTGAAATTGGATCTCTACATTACACAACATCTGAAAATGTATTACACATGGATTAAAAGCACGACTATAACACTTTGAGAATATATGGAAGAATATCTTTAAGACTTTGTATGTATAGGCAAGGATTTTTGTGGTTTGTATCTTTTACTGACTGTTTTAAGTATTTTTCTATGTAAAAGTGCGCAGGCACAAAAATTGGTATGTGGGGAAACACCAATACATTTCATTACATTAAAATTGAGAAATTCTGGGAGTGCCTGCCTGGGTGGCTCAGTAGGTTAAGGTCTGACTTTGGATCAGGTCATGATCTAGGGCCCTGGAATTAGTCCCACATTCTGCTCAGCATTTAGCAGCTTGTGTGCTTGTCTCTCTCCCCCTTCTCCTGTTCAAGCACTCTCTCTCTCAAATGAATAAAATATTCTTTAAAAATTAAGAAATTCTGTAAATGGCACACCCCAAAGATACAGATGTAGTGAAAAGAAGGGCCATCTGTACCCCAATGTTTATAGCAGCAATGGCCACGGTCGCCAAACTGTGGAAAGAACCAAGATGCCCTTCCACGGACGAATGGATAAGGAAGATGTGGTCCATATACACTATGGAGTATTATGCCTCCATCAGAAAGGATGAATACCCAACTTTTGTAGCAACATGGATGGGACTGGAAGAAATTATGCTGAGTGAAATAAGTCAAGCAGAGAGAGTCAATTATCATATGGTTTCACTTATTTGCGGAGCATAACAAATAACACAGAGGACATGGGGAGATAGAGAGGAGAAGGGAGTTGAGGGAAATTGGAAGAGGAGGTGAACCATGAGAGACTATGGACTCTGAAAAACAACCTGAGGGTTTTGAAGGGGGTGGGTGGGAGGTCGGGGGAGCCAGGTGGTGGGTATTAAGGAGGGCATGTATTGCATGGAGCACTGGGTGTGGTGCATAAACAATGAATTCTGTTACACTGAAAAGAAATAAAAAAAAATATTGCATGAAAAAAAATTCTGTAAATGAAAAGGCACTTTAGTGATGAAAATATATGTCAGAAAATGGAACAAATTATTTGTAACACACGTAATTGATAAACGATTTGTATTTAGAACCTAGAAAGAACTCTAATAAATCAGTAAGAAACAAGTTATCTGGGAAATGGGCAAAAGACTAGAATTAGAATTATTCCAAATGATCCATAACATTTGAATAGCTGCTCACCCTCATTACTAATAGAGAAATGTAAATTAGAATGGCTATAAAAGAGCAGATCTACCTAATTAGGAACAATTCAAAGTTTTCTCCATATGAAATATTTCCAACAACGTTTGTAATGGCAACTCTCACTGAAACTGGTGGAGCTACAAATTTGTAGAAGTTAAAAAAATGTTTCTAAAATGTTGTACATGTGTATATATCCTACAATTTAACCATTTCCCTTTTATTTATATACTCAGGACATGACATTACATATGCACCAGGAGATATTTATAAGAACACATATACAAAATTATTCATGTCATAAAAACTTCTGGTATAATGCAAATGTCCTTTAATTGCAAAATGCAAAGTTTAAAACATGATTTATCAATTTGATAGAATATATATTAGTGAAAATGAAAAACTTCACACTTTCACATAGAAAAATACTTAAAACAGTCAGTAAAAGATACAAACCACAAAAATATACATGATTTTATCCCATATTTAATAATTTGAAAAATAAGGAAACTAAACCTTCTGCTTAGGAATTATTGAAGAATTGGGAAAATGAAAGAGAAAATTAAGTGATATGACTTAGGTAAGTCTGTTTCACTTGCCCAAAGAAAAATTTCAGTATTTTTACAGAATTTAGGTTTAATTTTTGCGTATGCAAATTTCAGTGCAAATGATGCCATCCCCAATATGGTGACACACAAATCCAGGCTCCTTTCATCTTGGGCCCTACCACTCTTCTAGCAAAAGGCCAAAGAGAACTGAAGACCACATAGAACTTCACCTTGCTTCAGAGAGTAGTAAGAAATTTCATTTCCAGTCATATTTCGTTTTTCAGTAGCACATAGCCTTACCTACCTGTTGGATGGGGAGGGAGTGGAAAATTTTGCCTTCTATATGTCCAGATAGGAAAGGTACAAAAAGAATTAATGAGCAGTATTAATGTCTATCAGAGAAGTTAACACAAAATCCAGTATCCGTGTTTTTTAGGAGGAGAGATAGAGAAGAGGAAGGGGTATGTACATAGGAGGGGAGTGAATGAGAGGAGGAAGGAGTCTAAGCTATCAGTAATATTCTTTTTTAGCCTAGGTAGTAGTTATATGTATTTTCTTTGGATTATTATCATATAATCTCTCTCTCTCTCTCTATATATATATATGCACATACACTTTTTTATGTATGATATGCTTTAAAATAAAAATGTAATATATATATGTATATATATATACACATGAATGTGATATGTCATATATCATAAATTATATTGTTGTAGGTAGATTAATGAACACCAAAATGTTCATATCCTAATCCATAAAAGTTTTAAGTTATCTACATGACCAAATTAAAAAAAATATATCAGGTGTGATTAAGATTAAGAACATCAAGATGAGGAGATTTTCCGGGATTATCTGAGTGGGCCCAATCTAATCTCATGAGTCTTTGAGAGTGGGGAACCTTTCCGAGTTGTGGTCAGAGGAAAATGTAATAGTGAAGGTCAATGATGCACAACTCTGGTCGTTCTAAAGATGGAGGAATGAGAAGGCCAGCAGCTTCTAGAGGTTGGGAAAGGCAAGGAAGAGGGTTCTTCTCTACAGACTCTAGAAAGGAATACAGCCCTACCCACACCTTGATTTCAGCCTTAAGTAAGACTGTATAAGACCCATAGACCTGGAAACTAATAAATTTGTGTTGTTTTAAGTCGGTAAGTTTGTGATGATTTGTTATTGTAGCAATAGGAAACAAATACAAATTTGTACATACACACACATACTTGAACATTACTTTCATAAACCAGTCTAGATTTCACTGCACTAAGATGCTTATCCAAATTTATACACATATTCCCAATAAAATTTTGCTGAATATGGAAATCATTGTAATGTCTGATGCACTAATGTGGTCTGAAGAATGATAATTTTTTTCCAGTCTAGTTACTGAAATGCTCAAAAGAGTAAAGATAGCACCAAGGAAATTTTAGAAAATCTGGGATATGGATGGGTAAAAACAGCAAGATATCACTTCTGGGTCAAAGAGTATGAAGTAATCAACCTCTCCAAGAACAGGGCAGTCAGAATGTCAAAAGTGATTAAAGTTAAGGCTGACTGAAGAAATGGTTGTTGGAATTGTTCAAGTCAGGGAACATGTAGCAAAACAGAAAACTTGTAACTTTTTTTTTCTGTTAAAAGGATTTGTAGAAATAAGCACACAATTTGAAAAGACAGACAGCTACAGGAGAGAAATTTTGATATAAACCAGGTCATATTTCTGGAAGCCAAAGGAACAATGATTTATTTTTTTCAAGCACTGTATGTGGGAAGAACATTCCCAATTATTTGTGGGAATAGAAAATAAAAGTAATTGCAAACAATAGATGTATGCTAGCACTGCTTGAATGTATCAGTCACCTGTTACTTCTGCAAATGTAACCTTATGTTTTCATGCATTCTACAAAGTTGTAAAATTATTATCATTGTTTAGTTTTCCATCTTAAAAGTTACTGAGGTAATATCTAAGATATCTATGATTTATGGATTGCCTTTGAAGAGCCTTGAACCTGTCAAAACTATATGTAACTATTGTTTATATGTGTCTCTGGTTTGTTTTTTGGAGAAAAGACTAAACTTTTACAGTAGTTTCATAAGGATCTGCAATGTACTTCATCTGAATGAAAAATCAAATAATAGCCTTGAATATTATGATATAGATAAATGACACTAAAACTAAGGTGTAAAAAGGGGAAATAAAAGCCATATTATATTTCTGAAGGTTTAAAAGAGAAAAACAGATATTATTACTGTTGTGGGTACACAGCCTTGTTTCAGAATGCAGTTCATTTATCCACAGTATTATGAGCATGTGCTGGGAGGATTGGGTCCTTTTTCTCTCTCTGTGAAAGGAAAAAATAATCTCCCTTTGTTCTCAGAGGATTAAAACTCAGTGGTATTTGCTTGAACAATTACACTAAGTTAGAACTTTGAACACAAAACAAAATAAAAATGTTTTTTTTTAAATACGCATCTTCAAAAGCTTTCCTATTCAAAAAGGAAGAAACAAACAAATGTCTGGTGTTACACTACCTCCCCTTCTGGGTTCTTAATATGATTGAAATATCGACCATTTAATTTATCTGAACAAGGTCAAAAAATTAAAACACATGAAGAAGCCTACTCAGGAATTTAAGATCTGCTACAAATCCATCTATATGGTGAGCCTGGAAGAGAGAAGTTCTGTTACTCAACACAATAGGGCCGTGGAACAGCCTGGCAGCATGCTTGGTGTGTCCCATTCCTCTTGCCGTGTACACAGAAAGAGTAAGAACATATCTCCAGCTTTGTTAGGGATGAATCCCTAGTTCTTTTAAGGGAATCATAATTCTAAAATATCCTTGGAGAGTCACAGCTCCTTCTCCCTTCCCTTTCCATGAAGCTGGAAACCATAGGCTGAGTTGGAGAAGACACGAGAACAAAGATTGAATCCATGCATTTTCACTTAGAGAAGAACTACCCTGGAAAAATACAGTGCATTTACTTCCAAGAACCACAGGTATTTGTCTGGCTACTACACAGTGAATAATTAAACAGAGTGCACTGTCCTAAACAAAAACAAAAACAAACAAACAAAACAACCTCTCCAGAAGTAGTGTTTTCTGTGAAAGGAAGGAATGAGCACGTGAGAATTTAGGTTATGGCAACAGCTCACAGGGTTTGTGCTGTGCAGAATGTATTCGCGTAGGGGCACTTACATACAAGCCATTTGTGGAGCATGTCAGTGATGTGGTTTCTGCAGGGAGAAGAATCCTTCCTAAGGCCTGTCAGAAACCTAACGTTCATGGTGTACTGACATAAGCTACAGGTAGAAAGAAGAGGGTTGCCGATGGCATGCATTGACTAATCAGTACTACTCAACACTTGCTGAATCAATAAAATCACCTGGGGTACTCATTAATAATTGAATTTCTTGAATTCTGCTTCATATCTGCTGAATTCGATTCTCCAGGGAGGCTCAAGAATTGGTATTTGTAACCACAAGCTGTGCAGGTGATCCTCACGATTAGACAAGTTTGATAACATTGGTGTACACCAACAGGGTCGATCTGCGGGAGAACTACATGAGTGGTGACAGGTCAGTCGTCCACTAGACTACTCCAAGATTCTTATATAGCGGTTCCATCTTGTTGTTGTTGTTTCTGTCCTTGCCTTAGGGAAATATCTCCACCAGTGTCATTGTTAAGTCCTTGTCATTTATAAATCTTGCTGTCTACTGATTGAAATTTCAAGCTCTGAAGAGGTTAAACTTCCTTAACAAACAGGTTGCTTGTGACAATGGAAGTATCTTGGGGCACAAAATGACAGCTGTGAAAAGAATTCACTAGTAAGGCGCATACACCTGTAAATAGCAAGTGTATTTGGCCTATTAACTTTTCATCATGCTGTCAGCAGATGCAGGACCCAAAAGACAGCCCTTCTCAAATGCCACGCTTCACGTCCCTTGTGGAGACTCAGTCTCACTAATGTGGACCACTCGGCTCAAGGGAACAGAATGAGAGAGAGAGAGAGAGACACCAAAAAAATATAAAAACCCCAAATGAACAAATTGTCAAACATACGAACTATTTACTATTCATCTAAATTTAAAATAATCTGGTGTATTTCTGACAGGGAAATTTATGACATTTGAGCCTTATGAAGTTAATGAAATATTTCAAACAGTATATATGTTTTTGTATTTGAGACCTCAGAGTGGTGAGAGTACATGCTACTTTTGGAGGTCGAATTTAAAAATCTGGGAAGACGGCTCTAAAAAGTAGCATTAATGCTTCCCTGGTGCTTGTTTTAGTGGGTGAATCACTGCTGACTCTAAAGCAATCCGTGATGTCTCGTGAGGAATAACACGATGTAAGCATGCACATAAACGCTGCCCTACAAGTGGGACACCGCCTAATAGAACTTATAATTCTCCGTGTACTTTTCCCTTTGGAGCTTTGATGCATTTTTAAAATTTGCTGTTAAGAGTGGATTGTAGTTCTTTACTCTGTCATTATAGCCGCAGAAAATGAAACAGTGGGTTTGGCTATGTAACCCCGGGGATTTCAGGATTAAAAACAAAACGAAACAGAACAAACACCAAAAACTGCAAAAAAAAAAAAATGTTTTCTGTTGGGATAATATTTTCATTTTATGTATTGAGCTTTTTAAACAGTGATAAAAAGTGCCATACTAGTTATTGAAGTAAAAAGATGTAGAGGAAAGCTTAAAACATCTTTATTGAAAACTGAGAAATTTGTCTTTTTCCTTCTTTTAAGAAGGTGAGGTTAGCATAAAAAGACACATAGATCAGTGAATAGAACAGAGAGCCCAGAAATAAGCCCATACAGATATGGTCAATTAATCTGCAACAAAGGAGGCAAGAATATACAATGGGGAAAAATCTCTTCAACAAATGGTATAGAGAAGACTGGACAGCCCCATGCAAGGGAATGAAACTGAACCACTCTTATACCATACCCAAAAATAAACTCAAAGTGAGTTTCATTCTGCCCATTCAAAATAAGTGTTTAATCCATTTTGAGTTTATTTTTGTATATCGTATAAGACCATGGTCCAGTTTCATTCTTTTGCATGGGGCTGTCCAGTCTTCCAACATCATTTGTTGGGGCTGTCCCTTCAAAATAGATGTTTAATCCATTTTGATTATTTTGATGTATAGTGAAAGAAAGTGGTACGGTTTCATTCTTTTGCATATGGCTGTATAGTCTTCCCAATACTTTTTCTTGAAGAAACTGTCTTTTTCCTGCTTTGTAGAAGATGTGTTAACCATATAGTTGTGGATTCATTTCTAATTTTTCTAGTCTGTTCCATTGATCTATGTGTCTGTTTTGGTGCCAGTACCATACCCTCTTGATCACTATAGCTTTGTAATGTAGCTTGAAGTCCAGAATTGTGATGCCTCCAGTGCTGTTTTTCTTTTTCAAGATTGCTGTGGCTATGATGGGCTTAAATTCTTCAAGAGCTTTTGCCACATAGAAAATTAAAAACAAAAGAAAAAAAGGATAAACAGTATGGGCAGTTGGCTGTTTTATATTAAAAGAGACAAAAAATTATAACTCTGTGCCCTAGTTTTGTTTAACACAGGGACAGGGAATTATGTTGTCAGTTCTTAAAAGTTATTGGTAATGTTCAAGCTTGTAAATTGGATGATTGATTCATGAGCATTTAATTTATATGTTAATTTATATGTTACATAAATTTAAATTATATGTCTGAAATTTCATATATGTAATATTTATTCTTTATTACTCTTGCTTAAAATGCAGTTTAACCTCTCAAGTTCTGCATAACTTAGTACACCATGTAGATGCTTAGAGTTGAAATTTGTAAGTTTTTTTTGTCTAACAGTATTTTAAATACTTTCACTATTCTAATTCTAGATAATCTAAATATTCTAAATAATCTCACTTAATCTTCAGAATTATTTTATATATTAGAAACTTATTATCTCTGTGTTATTAAAGAATAAACTGTGTCACACAGAGGCTTAATAATCTGCCTTAAGTCTTTTGGTTGGTAATGAATTTAACAGTTTGACCCACAGAGACCACCTTCTTTATCACTAAATTTACTAATTAAATTTCATGTGAAATCTAACTTTTTAAAATTGGTTCAGGTGCTCCTTTAAAATTGGTTCAGGTACCACTAAGGAGGAATCCTGGCATGGGTCAAAACCAAGGTTACAACAGGGCCATATTACAGGGGTGGAATTTTTAGTGGGGGGGGGGTGTTAAAACTCCAGCAATAGGGCAGTTTCTATTTCTGTCCATTAGTTCTCTTTCCTTTTAATTTTCTGTACATTCTTCACTATGCATCAACATTTTCCCCCACAATTAAGTATATTTCCCAGTCCCCCCTGGCCCCCGAGGCACTGATGGTGCACATTTGAGCAAGTTAGATGTGAGTTTACAGAGCTCACCCATTACACAGAAATGTAAGGACTAACAGTTTGAGTACTGGTATGCTGCCGTGCTGAAAAAAAACTGCAGTAAGTGACAGCAGATTTACCTAACATAAAATACACGAGAAGAGCATTTTAGTGAAAGTTTTCCAAGGCACTAACATCCATGATGAGAGCTGGGTGAAAGGTAAAAGAGGAATAACTCAACATGGAAGCTGCATTTGTAGAGACTAGAGTTGAGCACAGTGACCAAAAAGGTTAAAATAAGAACCTAACAGGAGAGATCAATGCAAATGGATCAGGTGGAGACAAAAGAGAAAGCAGTAGGACAGGTAGGAGGTTGTTGAATGTTCCAATGAGAGCGTGTGATGCTTGGGTAAGGGCATTGTCAATGTGGGTGATAACAACTCCCTGTGTTTCAGCTATTTGGGAGGTAGACTTTGTCATATTTTATCTTGGTCAGATAGAGGAGTTGATAGAAAGAGGGAGTTTCTGAGGAAAAGATATTCAGAATAAAAATTAATATTATAGGTCCAGACAGATGGGATTACAATGTCCTGCAGGTCAAGGCCACCATACCATCACATGGGTACTATATTGGGATTTGAAATTGAGGCTTTAGGTAACAAATGGTGGGCATTTCCCTGTCATTTCACATTCCATTCACTGTGGGGATCCTACAACAATAATAGATATTTGTTCAAATGCTTCAGAGATTCAGAGTCCTCAGCTATCCCTTCTCAAAGAAACAAAACAGAACAAAACAGTAATAACGACAACAACAACAACAAAGATCTCCTCATAATTTTAAAATCCAGTACCTCTTAGAAGAGAGTGAATAAATGACTAATTACAATTATTTGCCTGGAGAGCTGGAATCATATCCTTGAAATAAAATAAATGCTCTGGAAGGAAAAGAATAAATAATTTGGAATATTGTTGCACTCCAAAAGGATTTTGTTTTAAAATAAAGCACTTACTTCTCTGAATAATGCATCTTTAATGGTGACATTTCAGGAGGCATGGAAACAAGTAAATAAAGACAGCTGGGAGGAGGGGAGCTTTCCTGTTGTAGCCTCCATACTAAAGGCGGCGGTGCTATTATGGTGAATGCAAAGTGAATAAAGCTGATGTGGCTCTTCAGTTTCTTGTTCTTCTGTGTTAACGTCTCTCCTGAGTTGAAAAGTTTTGTAGAAAAACCCAACTTAGGACACTTGTACAGAGTGCCTCTTTTGGGAATAAGTGAAGGGCTTCAGAATACTTTTTCCCATGATTCTGAGGTAAGATAGTATTTTCAATATATTTTTACAAAGGAGAACATGTATTATAATTCCTAACATTGGATTTATTCATATAAATCTCAAGTGACCATGAATTGTAGTTTTGAACTTTCGCCCTATTGTAACTATAATATACCTATTATAACTATAATATAGTATATAACATACAAATATTACAATATAGACCTAGAATAGACAAACTTCAGTACACTTAGCATAGGCTACATGCAGATCGGATAACTGCAAGAAAATGTCTTGGTACTATTTCTTTTCACAGTATTAAATTTTCATATCAAATCTTTGACTAGAATAAAAACATTCAGAATAAATTTTAACTTCACATTCCTCTTATTATTGAAGTGTAAGTGACAAATAATATCCCATTAGTTTTAGGAGTTAACTCACAGTGATTCCGTATTTTTAAAAATTACAACATGATCCCCATGATAGGTCCAGTTACCATCTGCCAACATACAAAGTTGTTACAATATTATTGACTATATTCCCTATGTTGTGCATTGTATCTGCATGACTTACTTATTTTATTACTGAAAGTTTGTATCTCTTAATCCTCTTTACCTATTTTGCCTGTCCCTGCAACCCTTTCCTCTTCTGGTAACCAATAATTTCCTTTATCTATGGCCTTTTTATGTTCTGTTCATGTGGTTTTCTTTTTTAAATACATATTTTTTAGATCCCACATATAAATGAATCACACGGCATAAGTGAAATCATAATGGCATTTCTGTTCCTCTGTCTGACTTATTTCATTCAGGATAATACTCTTCAGGTCCATCCATGTTGTTGCAAATGGCAAGATTTCTTTCTTTTTTTATGGCTGAGTAGTATTCCATTGTAAATGTATACCACATCTTCCTTATCCATTCTTCTCACAATGGACCCTTAGGTTGCCCCCATATGTTGGCTATTATAAATAATGCTGCAATGAACAAAGGAGTACATATATCTCTTCAAATTGGTGTTTTCATTTTCTTTGGATAAATACCCAGAAGTGGGATTGTTGCATTATATAGTAGCCCTATTCTTAATTTTTTGAGGAAACTCCATACTATTTTCCATAGTGGCTCTGATTTACTACTGATTTACACTCCCAATAGGGGGGTTCCCATTTTGTCACATCTTCACCAACACTTGTTATTTTTTTTTTCTGTTTTGTTTCAGATAATAGTTATTTTGATGATATCTCTGTGGTTTTGAATTGCATTTCCTTGATCATTACCATCTTTTTGTGTTCTGTTGGTGATCTCAGTATCTTCTTTGGAAAAACATTTATTCTGGTCCTCTGCTCATTTTTAAATCCAGTTGTTTGTTTTTTTGATATGAAGTTGTATAAATTATTTTTTTTAAAGATTTTATTTATTTATTTGACAGAAATCACAAGTAGGCAGAGAGGCAGGCAGAGAGAGAGGAGGAAGCAGCTTTCTGCTGAGCAGAAAGCCCGATGTGGGGCTCGATCCCAGGACCCTGAGATCATGACCTGAGCCAAAAGCAGAGGCTTTAACTCACTGAGCCACCCAGGCGCCCCATAAATTCTTTATATAGTTTGGATATTAACCCCTCATCAGATGTATAATTGTATAATATCTTCTCCCACTCAGTAGGTTGCCTTTTTGTTTTGTTGATTATCTTCTTTGCCTATGCAATAGCTTCATAGTGTGATCTAACCCCATTAGTTTATTTTAGGTTTTGTTGCCCTTGCCTGAGTAGACTGGTTCAAACAAATATTGCTAAGACAAATATTGTTAAGGAGCTTACTGTTTATGTTTTCTTCTAGGAATTTTATGGTTCAGGTTTTACATTCAAGTGTTTAATCCATTTTTTCCAAGTTTTTATTTAAATTCCAGATAGTATACAGTGTAATATTAGTTTCAGGCATAGAATTTAGTGATTCATCACTTACATACAACAACCAGTGCTCTTCAAAAGTACCCTACTTAATACCCATTACCCATTTAACCTAGCCTCCCACTCACCTCCCCTCCAGTAACCATAAGTTTGTTCTCTATAGTTGAGTCTATTTAGTGTTTTGCTTCTCTTTTTCCCCACTATGTTCATCTGTTTTGTTTCATAAATTCCACATATGAGTGAGACATATGATATTTGTCTCTAGTGAAATTGCTAGATCTTAGGTAGTTCTATTTTTAAGTTATTGAGGAACTCCCTACTGTTTTCCAGAGTAGCTGGACCAATTTACATTCCCACCAACAGTGTAAGAGGGTTCCCCTTTTTCCACATGCATGTCAACACCTGTTGTTTCATGTGTTGTTAATTTTAGCCATTCTGACAGGTGTGAGATGGTATCTCATTGTAGTATTGATTTGTATTTCCCTGATTATGAATGATGCTGAGCATCTGGATGTCTTCTTTGGAAAAAATGCCTATTCATGTATTCTGTCCAATTCTTTTTTTTTTAAGATTTTATTTATTTATTTGACAGAGATCAAAGTAGTCAGAGAGGCAGGCAGAGAGAGGGAGGGGGAAGCAGGCTCCCTGCTGAGCAGAGATCCAGATGTGAGGCTCCATCCCAGGACCCTGGGATCATGACCTGAGCCGAAGGCAGAGGCTTTAACCCACTGAGCCACCCAGGCGCCCCGCTTTCTGTCCAATTCTTGTTTGGGTGTTGAGTTTGATAAGTCCTTTATATATTTTGGATACTAACTCTTTATTACATATGTCATTTGCAGATATCTTCTCTGATTCTGTAGTTTGCCTTTTAGTTTTGTTATTGTTTCCTTCTCTGTACAGAAGCTTTTTATCTTGATGAAATCCCAGTAGTCCCTTGCCTCAGGAGAAATATCTAGTAAGAAGCTGCTACAGCCGATGTCAAAGAGGTTACTGTCTGTTCTCCTCTAGGATTTTGATGGGTTCCTATCTCACATTGAGGTTTTTCATCCATTTTGAATTTATTTTTTTTGTATGGTCTAAGAAAGTGGTCCAGTTTCATTCTTTTGCATGTTGCTGTCCAATTTTCCCAGCATAATCTGTTGAAGAGACTGTCTTTTTTCCATTAGATATTCTTTCCTGCTTTGTCAAAGATGAGTTGACCATACAGTTAAGGGTCCATTTCTGGGCTCTCTATTCTGCTGCATTGATCTCTCTATCTTTTTTTGTGCCAGGTTAGGGTTAGGGTTACAGCTTTGTAATGTAGCTTGAAGTCAAGAATTGTGATGCCTCTGACATTGCTTTTCTTTTTCAAGATTACTTTGGCTATTCAGGGTCTTTTGTGGTGCCATACGAATCGTTAGGATCATTTCTTCTAGCTCTGTGAAAAATGCTGGTTGTATTTTGATAGGCATTTAACTAAATGTGTAGATTCCTTTGGGTAGTAGAGGCATTTTAACAATATTTGTTCTTCCAATCCATGAGCATGGAAGGTTTTTCCATTTCTTTGTGTCATTTTCACTTTCTTTCATCAGTGTTTTATAATTTTCAGAATACAGAATTTTTACTTCTTTGGTTACCATTATTATCTATCTTATGGTTTTTGTTGCAATTATAAATGATACTGATCCCTTGATTTCTCTTTTTGCTGCTTCATTATTGGTTTATAGAAGTGTAACAAATTGCTGTACATTGATTTTGTATCCTGCGACTTTACCTAATTTGTGTATCAGTTCTAGCAATTTGTGGGGGAGTCTTTTGAGTTTTCTATGTAGATTATCATGTCATCTACAAGTAGTGAAAAATTGACTTCTTTCCCAATTTGGATGCTTTTATTTGTTTCTTTTTGTTGTCTGATTGCTGAGGCTAGAACTTCCAGTACTATGTTAAATAACAGTGGTGAGAGTGGACATCCCTGTTTTGTTCTTGACCATAGAGGAAAAGCTCTTCAGTGTTTCCCCATAGAGGATGACATTAACTATGGGTCTTTTGTATAAGGTTTTTATGATGTTGAGGTATGTTCCCTCTATCCCTATTTTGTTGAGGATTTTTATCAAGAATGGATGCTGTATTTTGTCAAATGCTTTTTCTGTATCTATTGAGGGGATTATATGGTTCTTACTCTTTCTTTAATTAATGTGTTGTATCACATGGACTTGCAAATATTGAAGCACCCTGACAGCTGAGGAATAAATCCCACTTGATCATGGTGAATAATTCTTATAATGTACTGTTGGATTCGAGTGCCAGTATCTTGTTGAGAATATTTGCATCCATGTTCATAAAGGATATTGGCCTATAATTCTCCCTTCTAGTGGGATCTTTTTCTGGTTATGGGATTAAGATAATCCTGGCCTTGTAGAAAGAGCTTGGAAGTTTTACTTCCATTTCTATTTTTTGTAACAATTTGAGAAGAATAGGTATTAACTCTTTTTTAAGTGTTTGGTAGAATTCCCCTGGGAAACTGTCTTCCCCTGGATGTTTCATTTGTCAGAAGATTTTTAGTTACTGGTTCAATTTCTTTGCTGGCTATCAGTCTCTTCAAATTTTCTATTTCTTCCTGTTTAAGTTTTGGTCATTTATATGCTTTTAGGAATTTATCTATTTCTTCCAGATTGCCTAATTTATTGGCATATGATTTTTCATAATATTCTCTTATAATTGTTTGTATTTCTGTGATGTTTGTTGTGATCTCTCATCTCTCATTCCTGGTTTTATTTGAGTCTTTTCACTTTTTATTTTTTATAAGTCTGGCTAGGAGTTTATCAATTCTTTTAATTCTTTCAAAGAACAAGATCCTAGTTTCATTGATCTGTTTTTATTTGTTTCTGTACGATCTATTTCTGCTCAAATCTTAATTATTTCCCTTTTTCTGCAGGCTTTAGGTTTCATTTGTTGTTCTTTTTCAGCTTCTTTAAGTGTAAGGATGGGTTTTGTATTTGAGATTTTTCTTGGTTCTTGAGGTGGGTTTGTATTGCTATATACTTCCCTCTTTGGACTACTTTTGCTGCATCCCAAAGGTTTTGGACCATCATATTTTCATTTTCATTTTTTCCATGTATTTTTGAAAATTTCTTCTTTGATTTCTTGGTTCTTTAGTAGGATGTTCTTTAACATCCATGTACTTGTGATCTTTCCAAATTTTTTCTTGTGCTTGACTTCCAGTTTCATAGAATTGTGGTCCAAAAATATGCATGGTATGATCTCAGTCTTTTTGTATTTGTTGAGACTTGAGTTGTGACCTAGTATGTGATCAGTTCTGGAGAAAGTCCCATGTGAACTCAAAAAGAGTGCATTTTCTGCTACTTTAGGATGAAGTGTTCTGAATGTATCTGTTAAATCCATCTGGTCCAGAGAATCATTAAAAGCCATTGTTTCCTTGTTTACTTTCTGTTTAGACAATTTGCCCATTGCTATAAGTGGGATGTTAAAATCCCCTACTATTATTGTATAATTATGAATAAATTCCTTTATGTTTCTTATTACTTGTTTTATATATTTGGTGCTCCCAAGTTGGGGGAGTAAATATTTATAAGTGTTAGATCTTTTTGTTGGATGGACCCTTTTATTATGATACACTGCCCTTCTTCATCTCTTATTATAGTCTTTGGCTTAGAATCTAGTTCATCTGATTTAAGTATGGCTCAGGCTTTCTTTTGACATTCATTACCATGATAAATGGTTCTCTATCCCCTCACTTTGAATTGGCAGGTGTTTTTTAGGTCTAAAATGAATGCCTTATAGGCAGCATATGGAAGGGCATATATATATATATATATATATATATATATATATATATATATAACATTTTTTTAAAGATTGTATTTATTTGAGAGAGAGAGAGAGAGAGAGAGAGTAAGAAGAGAACACGAACAGGGGAGAGAGGGAGAAGCAGGTTCCCGCTGAGCAGGGAGCCCAATGTGGGGCTTGATCCCAGGACCCCAGGATTGTGACCTGAGCCAAAGGCAGATACTGAACCAACTGAGCCACCCAGGTGCCCTGGAAGAGCCTTGTTTTTTTTTTTTTAATCCAATCTGATACTCTATGTCTTTTGATTAGAGTATTTAGTTCATTTATATTCAGAGTGACTATTGATAGATACGATTTTGGTGCAATTATATTACCTGTTAAGTCATTGTTACTGGAGATTTTCTCTACTTTCTAGTCTTTCTTGCTTTGGTCTTTCTGTCTACTCAGAGTACCCTTTAATATTTCGTGCAGGGCTATTTTAGTGGTCATGAACTCCATTAGTTTTTGTTTGTCTGGGAAGCTCTTTATCTCTGCTTTCATTCTGAATGACAGCATTGCTGAATAGAGTATTCTTGGTACATATCTTTCCCATTCAGCACTCAGCACGTTGAATATATCATGCCACTCTTTTCTGGTCTGCCAAGTTTCTGTGGAGAAGTCTGCTGCTAACCTATTTGTCTTCTCTTGTAAGTTAGGCAAAGTTTCTTTCCCCTCGTTGCTTTTAGGATTTTTACCTTATCTCTGTATTTTGGAAATTTTACTACCATATGTCTTGATGTTAGCCTGCTTTTGTTGATTTTGATGGGAGTTCTCGGTGCCTCCTGGATTTGGATATCTGTTTCCTTCCCCAAATTAGGGAAGGTTTTAACTATAATTTCCTCAAATAAACCTCTGCCCCCTTTTCCCTCTCTTCATCTGGAA
The DNA here is from genome assembly GCA_004024625.1 of Mellivora capensis. Taxonomy (NCBI): domain Eukaryota; kingdom Metazoa; phylum Chordata; class Mammalia; order Carnivora; family Mustelidae; genus Mellivora; species Mellivora capensis. Next base: position 24,496 of record PISX010006445.1, read on the forward strand.
CTGTTGTGATATGAACGTTATTATACTTTATGAAGTTGCTGAGTTCCCTAAGTATATATTCATGATCCATTATTTTTCTTTCTTCTTTTCAGCTTCATTATTTTCCATAATTTTATATTCTATATCATTTATTCCTTCCTATGTCTGCTTCTTCCATCCTTGTAATCATTACATCCAGTCAATTTTGCCTCTTAGTTATAGTGTTTTTTATTTTGGTCTGAGTCGTTTTTAGGTCTTTTATTTCTACAGTAATGGTAAGGGACTCTATGGGGTCTTCTGTGCTTTTCTCAAGTCCAGCTAGTATTTTTATGATTGTTGTTTTAAGTTCTAGATCAGGCATATTACTTTTATCTGTTTTGATTCAACCCCTTGCCATGACATTTTCTTGTTCTTTCTTTTGAAATGAATTCTTCCATGGCATTTTGTCTGGGTCTTTGTCTTCTTCTGTTTGTTAGGAAAGCCTGTTACGTTTCCTGCTCCTGAGAGCATGGTCTTTACAAAGAAGAGGTCATATACCATCCAGGGTATGGCACATTAGGAAATATCTCTGGTGTGTGCTGTGTGCCCTTTGCTGTTGTGTTTTGGCTGCTCTTTCCCCCAGGTCAGTTCTCTGCAGGGTTTCTCCTTGCCTAGAGTGGGAATTATTTGGACTTTGTCCATAGTATGGTGAATTTTAACTAGGTATGCCCTGGTCTGCTTGTTAAAATAGGACTGCTTCTATTTCCACTAGAGCTGAAGCTTTGCAGCACTCTCTGGTCAGTAGACTTGTTGCGTGCAGGAGAGTTTGTGCTGGTCTTCTGGGGGAAGGGCTTCCTGCTATCATTCTCAGGTATACTTCCCCTAGTAAGGAGGTACCTTCACAGTACAGGGGGAGATAGGACTTGGTGTAAGCAGCTCTGGCTTCCATTGTGGGTGCTGTGCTGCTCATTGAAATCAGTCCGTGCTGATGGGCGAGGGAGAAAAAAAATTAGTGCCAGCTGTCTTCCTTGTGCCTGGAGAGGGGAGTTTGCACTCACCATTGTTTGGGAAGCCCTCAGAGAAGAGTGAACAATCTTCCCTCCTGTGTCCCAGGCATCCTTCAGATCCCTGCCTTTACCCTATCTGTGTCTGGTCTGTCTGCCCACCTGGAAGTAGAGTGCAATGTGCCTGTGTTTTATCTCAGGCATGCCACCTATGTTTCAAAACTCCAAACTTTAGGGACCCAACATGGCATGGACCCACAATGGTTGTCTGGGAGAGGGTCTCGACTTGCGGGGGCTGGTGCCAGTTTGTCCCAGAAGAGCAGTCACACCAACGTGCAGGAGCTTAGAGTTTAGAGGAAAGCACACCAAAAATCCTGAGTCCAGGTTAGCCATCCTCAGCAGTTTTCTTTGTCCCTATGCTTAACAGGTGGGGAAGCACCATGGCACCTGTCAGTTCTTTTGTCCCCTGAGAGGTAAAGCCACCTCTCCCAGATGTGCTCCAAAAAGAGGGAAACATCTCCCCCAGTTTGTCCCAGGGGATCCTCAGATAGTGCCACCTGTTCCCAGGCTTCTGCCCTCCTCCATAGGAGCACTGCAGTGCTCACTGGGCTCCACACCAGCCATAGTGGGGAACTCTAAAACTCTAATCTTTGAGCTGCACTGGTTGTAAACACTCGAGATAATCAGCTCCCCTCGTTTTCCCAATCAGTGACTTGGAAGAGTTTCCCCTTGGGAGATTCCCTATACGCTGTTCTTTTTCCCACCCTCCATTTTTCCCTTCCTCCCTCCTGTCTCCACTCTCAGGACTCTCAGGACTCTCTTCCCTCTGCAGCATCCATGACACTTTTCTCCTCGAAATCACATCTCCACACCTCCTACCTTCTATGATGTGGCCTCTTCTCTCCCTCCAGTCACACAGTTTGTTCTGTCAATCCTCAGATCGTTGTCTTGGGTGTTCAGAATGATCTGGTATTTATCCAAGGAATACTTCATTGTTAATGTGTTGTGTATCACACTATATCACTCACCTCAGGAAGCACATATGATTAGTTTTTCTTATTATTAGTGATTCTAGCATGGACCCTTTGTTGAAATTATGTCTGCCACATTTCTCCATTTTTAAAGGTAACTTTCTTCTTTTAATTAAAAAATGAATCTCTTGGATGACACTTTGAGAGTCAACAACCCTTTAATCAGTGGTTTTCTCATCCATTAAGGATCTTTGTCTAAATCAAATATTTTAATGGAAGTTGTAAAATGGTGCTTTTATAAGTATTTCATTTTTTCTATGTTTATTACTTGGCATTTTTGTATAAAGAATGACTTCCTCAGTCCCCCCCCCCCTTATCTCTTTCTCTGATTTTGTCTTTGTGTATCACTATGGATGCATGGCTTTCCTTCAACTGAAATTTACAGAAGAAATAGTATAGCCCCTGCTCTTATTTCTAAATGATTGCAGAGAGGTAGAGAGCTAGGCTTCAATTTGAGTCATGTGTATACTAAAGAAAGGAAATACAAGAATGAATTATTAGGTAAAATCAGGCACTAGGATTCTATAATTATGATTAACCTGAAGTTGAAATACAATTCCTATGATTCAGCAGCTTATAATAGAAATTGAGAAAACATTATGCATGATGCCACCTTATTGATGATGACACCAGCGATGACTAAGATGGTTCTTAATTGAGGTGACATTACTCCAAGAAGTGAAGTAGAATCATAGTTAATAAAAACAAGATTTTAGTGTAGGAGGTGGTTAATGCTAATCATAAAGCATAAAGTTAGTATTTTATAAATGAATCCATTGTTAGGTTTAGCTTTGAAACTGTGCAAAGGTGGTAACTTCAATGGAATATTGGAAGTCCTTTTTCCAAACTACTCAGGTTGAATAACACTTTGAATAATGTTTTCATAGGACTTAAAACAAAACATTAGTAGTTCAAATACCAGTCAAAGTCAAATGCCTACTGTCTGGCATTTAACACACCATTGACAACTCTATGGTAATAGTAGCCACTGAATAAGGGTCAGGCCTGGTTACAGAAGTTTATGTGCATCTATGCTTTCAGTTCTTACAATGACCCTGTAAGAGTTGGAATTATTGTTGTCTATACCTTACATGTGAGACATGAGAGGAAACCGATAGACTTGAGAGTCTATGTACTGCTGTCGGGTTTTTCGGGCAGACCTGCCCATCCTCATCTCTTTATGGATCAATCACACCAATATTCTACCAGTCACTCCAATACCCGTATGTTCTTGATAACTTCACTACCACAATTCGTGAGGCAACCAAGAGTCAAGCCTCTTAAATCTATCTAAAAAATGTCCTTTGAGTCTGTTCTTACTCTCTTCCTGACTTGACTGAACTATTTAAGTCACAATAGTTAAAAACACAAAACATGTCTGTCTACACCACTACCTCTTCTGTCATTTAAAACCTATGAAGCTGTTTTTGCTGCTTGCAAAATAAATTTCTGAGGTAGGACCTACAAAACCCCGAGTACCATGTGTAAAAAATGCCCCTCATCTCCATCTCACTTCTTCCCTTGTGCATTTCATTCACATTTCTTTGTGCTCCACAAATATGGCATGTAGTTTTCTAGTGCCATGATTTGCTACATGCCCCATTTACATGAAGTCTTTTCATTTTGATATCCTAGTGAACTCCTATTTATCCTTCAAGACCCTCCTCAAATGCTGCCTTTCTAAAAACATCATCTTCTTCAGGATATCAAGCACTGTGGTACAATTGTTTCTTTACATACTTTTCTCAGTAAATTCTGAGTTTCAAATAAGTAAAAGTTACCCATTTCAACCATAGACTGTTTTTATTTCCATCCTCATAATACTCACCACAGTATTTGGGATGGTTTAGAAAGATCATCATTTATATTGTTTAATATTAACTCCTAGCAGTTTAAAATAAATGCATCAATTTCTGATTATAATGCAAGCATTTGCTACGTTTTTCATGTGATTAGGAAAACATCATTACCTCAAAATTTAATGCTTGAGTAACTTTATGAAAATATTTTTAAAGCAAAATTCATGGGGATTCAATGCATTTAAATAATAATAAATACAAAACATACTATGAACTAGAACTTTTTAAATGATGAGTAATGATATTCATTAAATTAAAACATAGAAATTGGTTATTAATTCACCCAACTAGAATCTGAAAGGCAATGTATAGTTACTGAGAAAAATATGTTACAATGGCTTTAAACTGATTTTGTAAAATAAAAATGCCTTTAAGTAATAGTCAGAAACAAGTAAGAGAAAAATTAAATAGCTTAGTAATTGTTGGTTTTTCAAATGAATCACCTTCATGGAGTATAATGCATTCAGCAGATTTCTGCCCTTGGCAGTTAAATTAATTGTGTATTTTAATATAAACGCTTTCTAACTGCAATTCACTTTAATCATTTAACATGTCCAACATTGAGTTCTTTGGACTGAGAAAAGCTGTGAGAAAAAGTCACCATGATACCTTTTCATATTTTTAGTTTTCCTTTTAAATAAATTTCTGACAGTTTCCCTAGTATTAAGTATTTATTTTTGTAGTGATACACAAATTATTTTATGTGTTCTGCATTTTTTAATTATACAAGAACATAAAAGAAAGTTATAAGGAATTTATACTTCTGAGAGGTTTACGCTTGCATTTCTTAAATAATCTCCAATATTCTACCTCAGTGAGTTGATACAGTATAACCTTTTGTCTTAGTTACATATATAGCATGCTCAGAAAAGAAAATAGTGAAGAGTATTAATGGAGATGGAACCGGGGCTTTGCTTAGCTTTTGAAAATCACATGTACCTGTTTAAAGTAGGTCTCCCAGCAATCTGTGCATTTGCTTTACTATCATATCCTTCTATTTAACCTTTATTTTCTTCTTTTATTACATTACTTTTTAAAAACTTTTTTTTACATTACATAGTGCTTGAAGATATTCAGATGTGCAGCATCTTCATGTTTTAGACTCAGAATTGAGAATTCCATGTGTTGGGGGGGTGGTGCTGATCTTAATCATTGGTGCTCTTGCAAGATTAACTTTAATATTGAATAGAAATCTCTCATTGATGAATACCTTTTTTATAATGTTTAGTAGACATTAAATTATCTACTATGTTCTATGTTGCCCAAATTGTTTCTAGAGTAGTTAGACTGTGCATCCTAAAATAAATGCTATGTTTTTCACTTTTCTCTCTTGTTTCTGTTGGGACTGGGTGAGTTTATATATGAGATCCCCATATTCTTATCATTTGGAAGTAACACAGATGTGTTTCCTTTATCTTACAGCTCCAGGGGGCCCAATGTTTGCAGCAGAAGCTGGAACAAGACTGCTTGTAAAGAATAGACTCCCAGGTTTTTCAATAATAGAAACAATTGTCAAGTAATTGTGATTTGCATTGAATTACCATGGATTAGGATTTTAATGTGCTTTTGTTTCATTAAAACCCTTAGAATACAGTGTTTATAATTCAATAAGAAAATACCTACAAAGAAAATCAAATGTTTTTGAAATGACGAAAAATTATTCTATTATGCTAGATGCAAAGCTTACAATGCAAAATATACGTCATCTAGCCCTACATGTACTTGAAGAAGTAGCACTATTGAGTCCTTAAATGGCCTACTCATATACTTATATATTCCTTTATTTTTTTGCATGTATTTGCAGTACCAAATAACAATCATTTAAGAAAAACAATGAATAACAAAGTGAGTCTCGGAGACATGAGTCATACATTGCCTTATGGTTATTTAAACCTTCTTTTATTTTCCTTTCAAATTATCCTTTCAGTCAGTTAATAGACCTTTAACACAAAATAAAAGGAAAATTCTACAGTCAGTATATTGGAATACTTCATTAATACCCAAACAGAAAGAGAAATACTTTCCAGTGTTCTCTGCCATGATTCTAAATGTTTACATTTTACTGGCTCTGAGAGATTTCTATGAAGAAAGGGTGCCAGAACTAAGTAAGTTTGAAAGCTGGAGCCTCTTATATCCCACTTATAGAGAGTCACAGCCAACAAAGCAAGGGGTCTGGACGGTCCTGAAGTAAAAAGCAAAAAACAGGGAACAATTTAGCCTTGTTGATCCTAGTTTCTTGAAAGTGTACTTGACCAGAGAACAACATTTCAAATAACCTCTTTAAACATCCCCTACATCTAGCATTCCACACAAAACTCTTTATGGAATGTTGTTCTGAGGTAAGCAAATACGTAACTCTATATTACCAACTTACTTTGTGACTTTCTCATTTCAGTACATACAGCAAAGCTAAGTCTGAATCTACTGTGTAGAGTGTTTGTATGTGTGGATCATCTCTCCGTGTGGCCACAATACCTTACCACTACAGAGTTCATGAAATACCAAGCTAAGCTTCCCTTGCTTTATAATAACTCTTTTTGCTGCAGAGTACGTAATTCCTCTCCCCAACTGACGTTACAATATTGAATATCTTCTCAGTGACTCTGAAAACCTTATAAAACACGCAATCCATAGTGATGGTCTACAAAGCCACCACAGAGAACAATCCACATTATTAGGTTAAAGTCAATAGCAAGAAAGTAGAGTGGTTCTCTGTGAATTTTACAGAAGATTATGGGGTTATCTGTGGGTTGTTGACATATTCTGAAGTTTCCTTCTCCTTTATGATCCTGTGTAGGTCACAATGTAAACAGCTAACAATCTATGGAAAATGGATAAGAAGAAGGAATAACCTTAGGAGAGTTTAAATTGATACCAGGAGAAAAGGTAAACTGGTCCAACGAAGTATATAACTCACCCTTGTTTTGTAAAACTGTATACTTCAAGTTCAAAAAGCTAACTTTTAGGAATGTAAAGCTTATCCTTCTCATTCTGAATTCATTGTTTCATGCTTTATAAACACAAAAGCAATGGACCAAAATTTTTGAATTATTTTTTGTACCTTTTTGGGTTTCTTTTTTCTTTTCTTTCTTTTTTTTATTTTCCCAGTGTTCCAAGACTCATTGTCCATGCACCACACCCAGTGCTCCATGCAATGTGTGCTCCCCTTATTCCCCACCACCAGGCTCACCTATCCCACCACCTCTCTCCCCTCCAAAACCCTCAGTTTGTTTCTCAGAGTCCACATTCTCTCATGGTTTGCCTCCCCCTCCAATTTCCCCCAATTCACCTTTCCTTTCCCCTAATGTCCTCCATGTTATTCCTTATGCTCCACAAGTAAGTGAAACCATATGATAATTGACCCTCTCTGCTTGACTTGCTTCACTCAGCATAATCACCTCCAGTCCCACCCATGTTGATATAAAAGTTGGGTATTCATCCTTTCTGATGAAGATGTAATATTCCATTGTATACTTGGACCACATCTTCTTTATCCATTTGTCTATTGAAGGACATCTTGGCTTTTTCCACAGTTTGACGATTGTGGCCATTGCTGCTATAAATATTGGGGTACAGATAGCCCTTCTTTTCACTACATCTGTATCTTTAGGGCAAATACCCAGTAGTACAATTGCAGGGTCATAGGGAAGTTCTATTTTTAATTTCTTAAGGAATCTCCACACTGTTTTCCAAAGTAGCTGCACCAACTTGCATTCCCACCAACAGTGTATGAGGGTTCCCCTTTCTCCACATCCTCTCCAACACTTGTTGTTTACTGTCTTGTTGATTTTGGCCATTCTACCTGGTATAAGGTGGTATTTCAATGTGGTTTTGATTTGAATCTCCCTGATGGCTAATGATGATGAACATTTTTTCATGTGTCTGTTAGCCATTTGTATGTCTTCTTTGGAGAAGTGTCTGTTCATGTCTTCTGCCCATTTTTTGATGTATTTATCTGCTTTTTGAGTGTTGAGTTTGAGAAATTCTTTATAGATCTTAGATATCAGCCCTTTGTCTGTAGTGTCATTTGCGAATATCTTCTCCCATTCCGTGGGTTGCCTCTTTGTTTTGTTGACTGTTTCCTTTGTTGTGCAGAAACTTTTGATCTTGATGAAGTCCCAAAAGTTCATTTTTTCCTTTTGTTTCCTTTGCCTTTGGAGACATTTCTTGAAAGAAGTTGCTGTGGCCGATGTCCAAGAAGTTACTGCCTATGTTCTTCTTGGGTTTCTTTTCTGGGGAGCCTCCAAGTATTCTCTGAGATATACCTAGAAATATGTCAAACTTTCCCATCTTCTGTTTTAATATGCTAGAAGAAGGAGAAAAAGAAAAATAAAAAATATTTAGATTACACCATAAAAATAGAGAGGAGTTTCTATCACACACACACACACACACACACACTCTCTCTCTCTTTCTCTCTCTCTCTCTCTCTCTCTCTCTACTATCTCTGCTCCATAATATCTTTCTGTTCCTCCCCTTTAATTTGGGGGCAACTGCAGATGTCATTTAAAACTAATTTTCAACCTCCCAAGTTATGGGTCCTGGAATGTCTCAAGGTGAACAAAGAACAAAAAGATGCATTATAACATAAGGAATTTTCTGCTTTGGGGAGAGGGACTCCTTTGGCTGTGCAAGTCATTTTGGGAATTTCATTCTGCCTTACTCATTTTAAGGTTAATTTCTTGGATGAGTAATCCTTCCCCACTAGGGTACAGCCCTGGAAGTTAATAATTTCTGGCCCACATCTGATATGAGAATGTGGGATATAAAGGAAAAGGTTTCATATGGGGAATAGTGCTCTGTAGAAGGAATGCAATAGAAAATTCTATTATTGTTTCTTCACCATTTTAGTTCACAAAGTATGCTGTCTCTTGACAGACAGAAAAGATTAAAAAAAAATTACACAAGTAATTATAGGATAAAAATCTTTATTTTTATCTATGTTCCTATATATATTTATTTATTTTCCAAATAAAAACCTCTAGCTGATAAGTATATGAGAGTCTGACTTTAAGAAGGTCCTTCAATATACAGACTTCTTTATATTTATTATGAATTAGTTTTACTTTAATGATAATAAAGTGTATTCAGTCAATATCTACTTTTATTTTTTTGAAGATTCTAGAGAGCTATTTATCAAATAATAATATTTTTAAAATTTTGGGTAACTATATAAGAATATGTTCTCAACTTTTATTGTTGCTAACTCATCCTAAAGCAGAACAAGAAAAATGTGTTTAAGTGCAATCTATGATTTTTGAAGCCATTGTTTGAATCAATAAATTTCACCTCCTCTCAATGAATTTGTTTTGAAATCATGCACATAAATAAACTACTGCCTTCCCTTTCCCATCCTTTCGAGAAGATGTCAAGCTGAAGTGACATTTCTGAGGAAAGGAAAGAAGTTCCACCTAAGTTACATGCTATGCAACTTTGATCTTTCACATAGATAAGAGGTAATTATAGATTTGATAAGCTGTTAGCTATAAAGCAGTATTAATTCATAGACAATAAATAATATAATGTATAAAAGAAAAACTAAAAAATCATGGCTTAGCTTTTGTCTATTAAGAGCTCAAAAATGCATGCTTTATTCGGACTGAGAGAACCGAACAAAAGCAAAATAGAGCAGCCATCATTAAAACATTAACTCTCTAGTATTGAAAAGAGTACTGCTCAAGAGTAGTTCTATTTTCTAAACTCTTTTAGCTAGAGATTTATGATGGTTCTCTGCTCACAGTATTGCCTATTTTTTTCCACCTCCCCGTGTCAGCTCTAACAGAGTTGTCATCTCTCCATATGGCTACATTCTAAGTAGTTAAATTATGGACGCCAGTGATCTTTGTTTCAGGTGACACTAGTGCTGCTATTTCTTCTCCTGGTCTACTCTTTACTCAACCTGGTTTTCCTTACAGATCTCTGTAGAGTTCTACTTCTTCCAACTATTCCATTCCTTTATCTTATTGGATAATGAGGCACTGTCTCAGTCTTAGTCCTTAGACTTTTCTCTTGCAACATTATCATGCCTCTATTGCAAAAATAGCACCTGTTTAAAAAAAAAACAAAAAAACTCTAATAAATGAGTGTGTCTACCTAGAAATAAAAAGAAGTAGGAGGACTTTTTTCCTCCCCCCTTTCTCAACTGTTCAAAAAAAAAAAAAAGTAGAGCATGTGGAAGTATGGTGTTGAATTATACTGAGATTTAATTACACTTTAAAAAGATGAAAATGAAGGGGGTATTTCTATTTAGAATTTAGACAGTTTTTAAAATTTCAGAAATAATTCTGCCCTTCCTATTTGCACTAGTCTTTTCTCCTAAGTACATGTGCCTTCTTCCATATCTCTCTCTCTGCTCCTTTCTAAATATTTCAAAATTCATTTTTCTCTTTGCCAGCTCTGCTTCACTCATATCTTCTTTTTATAGACACCTACAACATAGCTTTAAAATTAGAATATTATTTCAGGCAAAAGAAACTGATTAAAGAATTGTCATAAGTAAGATTTATTTTTAGTGTAACTTCTTTAGCTGTGTGAATTTAGTATGAGGTCAGCAAGTGTGGATAACATTTAAGAATCCAAAATGAGTTAAGTTTGTTTGAAACTGCCATTGAGAAAGTATGTATATATGCATATATCACTGTATAAATATATAATAAACACGATGCATCTTCCAAACTCTTGAGTAAAGATGCATATTAAGCTGTGGAAACTAAGAACAATGGTTTTGTCCTTTAAAAATAAATCTTATAATTATTTATATATCTAGATGAAACAACATAGGATATTCTAAGAGGATGTACACCAGTGCATTTGTTTGTTTGTTTTTTTTTTTTAGATTTTATTTATTTATCTGACAGACAGAGGTCACAAGTAGGCAGAGAGGCAGGCAGAGAGAGAGGAAGGGAAGCAGGCTCCCTGCCGAGCAGAGAGCCGGATGCGGGGCTTGATACCAGGACCCTGGGATCATGACCTGAGCCGAAGGCAGAGGTTTTAACCCACTGAGCCACCCAGGTGCCCCCACCAGTGCATTTGTATGCATACTTTTTTCTCCTTGTTCTATTTAAAACTGGAACTTTTGAATTGAACATTAAATAGTCTTGCTACTCAGAGAAATGACCATTGAAATGTTGAACAGAATATTGGATTGAAATAAACAAATCAACCATTTGAGTTAGAGTAGGATTTCAGAATAAGAGAGCAGGATCTTTTGGGATATAAGTGATTAAGTTAAAGACTTAACCTTGAACTCAGTGGATAACACAAAGAGAAATCATTGCTATCAGGTATGTAATCTCTACAATACCTCAAATTGAACACTTGGTGGCAATGTTTACTCACTTTTTTATTTTATATTTTCAGCAATTCAGAAGCTGTAATAGGACAAACAACTTTCTGGTCTTCAAGGTTATTTGTGGGTCCTAAGACACTGAGGAAAATCCTTTCTTTTAAAAGTATTCTGGTTTCTTTGTTTTGCACACACAAGAGAGCTCTGTAGTCTATCCCTGAAATACTGTTCTCAATCCATTAATTGATCCTAGCAAAGAGGGACATGCTATAGAGAATTAGCAGTGGATCCAGAACAAAGAAATAAGAATTTCTAAGGTGTTAGAAAAAAGTATATATTATATAGCAACATGAAAATACCTTGGAATTTTTATTCTTGTGATATAAACATTGAGGGGTGACAACAAATCATTTCTGAATCAGAGTCAGTATGGTGAGCTTCTCTTTCTGATTTTGATTGATGTTCAGAACTATTTAATGGAGTAAGTGAGATTAAAAATTAAAAACACATTGCTCAAAACAGTCAAAGCCAAGTAAGTTCTTCAACTTTCTTCTAACTACATTTCCTCTACCAATTCTTACATTCAGATCCAGCTGGCCTGGGAAGGAAGTTCCTCTTCAGCAACTTCATACTTCCTTTTTGGGGCTCTCCTCCTACCTTACACAGGAAACACAAAGGGCCCTGTTGCTTTGCTGGAGAGTGCTGGGAAGCTTCAGGAGTTCAGTTGTTTTAGCTTTCTGGTGAATGGCTTTCCTGCCAGTGGCATCAAAAGTATGTAATGGCAATGAAGTTTCCTGAAACAATCCTAAGGACTGAAGCTCTCCAGTGGAACTCCGAATCATTGTCCCATGAGCACTCAGTTGGAAAGGATTCCAATCTGGTAGTGACACATAGGATTTGTTTTCACAATATTAGTGGTTTACTATAGACAGAGTCAGGTTGAATATTATATACTTTCCTGCCCTAGAAGTAGACTTTTAATGATTTATTTGGTTTCAGTGTGTTCTCTGCATTTATTTTTTTTACTATTGTAACTTTTGTAACTACCTTGTACTATTTGAAAAGGGGAGAAAAATGACCGCAAGAAAAGAAAGGAGATTACAAACCTCTCTATCAGAATTACAGCAGAAACGTTAATGAGAAAAAATAGAGGAAAACATTTTTATCCTGGCTAGATTAAGGGAACTGATGACTGCAAGGAGTACATACTGACTATAGCTTACTGGAAATGAGAAAGAGGGGAATCTCCTACAATCTCCTGCAATTGTTCTTCCATAATATAGAATGCATTAATGCAGGCAGAAAGAAAAGAAAAAAAAAAAAGGAAAGGAAAGACAATGACAAAGAGAAAGAGAGAAAGGGAGGGAGGGAAGGAAGAAAGAAAACTCAGCTGAGTCAGAGCTCAGTTCTCTATAGCTAACATAGATATTTTAAAAAATAATAAAGGTACAATGGAATGAGGCATGTTGAAATTGGAAACTTTTCTAATATAGCCTTGGAAAATGTCATTAATAAAAAATTACATGAAGATGAAGATTAGAAATAAATATGCAGACTTCCATTTCCAGCTCTTGATGAAATTACCTCACCATAAACAAGTAGAAAACAGACAAAATATGTGAAAGAACAAGGAATAGAAATTGCAATCTTCCAGGGTGACTCTCCCTTACATTCACTTTATATACATTTATATATACTTTATGTACTTTCACTTTATATACTTTATATACATTCACTCACCAGGTGATCCCTCACTTACATTTTAGGCTTGTCATTCATTTGTTTTATTAAAATTTTATCACTCATATACACACTAGGTTTAGACAGTATGTTAGTTTTCTCTTGTTTTGAACTACTTAAGGTAAACATGGAATCATGTATTTATTTTTAGCTTACATATACATTATATTTTTTGAGTTTTTATTGATTCTGCATTTATTTTTGTCCTGTTACGTATACTCCACAACTTAATAAACAATCTCTTGATGAACAGCAAAATCCAAGCACAAAATAAAACGTGCTTTTCAATCGGCTTATTTCAAGAATATGGCCTAATTAGTGCTTCGCAAGACCCTCTGTGATATTTTGCTCAGTAAAAATGCAATCACATCCCTCTTCATTGCTTTTTTTTTTTTTAAGATTTTATTTATTTGACAGAGAGACAGGAGAGAGGGAACACAGTCAGGAGGAGTGGGAGAGGGAGAAGGAGGCTTCCCACCGAGCAGGGAGCCCCGTGCTGGGCTAAATCCCAGAACCCTGGGATCATGACCTGAGCCGAAGGCAGACACTTAATGACTGAGCCACCCGTGCGCCCCTCTTCATTGCTTTTTTGAAGGAAGATTTTTTTTCTGAAGATCATTTGTGAATTTAGGATGTATCCCATTAGTTAGTATAGATATCTCTAATAAGGTAAAGTTCTGTGTCCTTTAACTTGTATCCACTTAGCCATACATAGATTTGTGTATTTATCTCTGGAGGTGCTAAATGGGAAAAGGCAGTGAAGATTCATATCCTCAATCATGAGCATGTCCTCTCAGCCTTTTTCCATAATCTCTTTCCCATTTCCTCTCTCATGGTAAAACACAAAGGGGGAAGGTAAACCCTAATGGGAACTATGATAACAACACATGAATAGATGAACTTGCTATCCTCAAACAAATCCACAGCATTCTTGGTATATCCCTTAGCAACATCGTTCTTCTTTGATTGTAAAACAACCAGAAAAATATGATCCTCGACCTGTCTCTGTAAGGCTAACTCAGCTATAAGGAAAAAATACATATCAATCTACTTATTAGTTTAACAGAATTTATTAAAAATTAACCATAGTCTAATGTCTTAATATTTCACCACTGTTAATTGATTTTTGGTATCCTCAAAGTCTAGAATTTGTGTCTAAAAGTATTCATTGTCCTTTAAACAATAAGGATATTTAAATTTTAAAATATGTTTTATTGAGGTATAATTTAGAGAGTCTCCTCAAGTTTAAGGGCAGAGCTAGGCAAATTGTGACAAATATATACAATCATGTAACTACCAGAGAAATCATGATACAGAACATCTTTATCAATTTCTCCGGTTCTTCCATTAATATCCTTTTTGTTGTTGTTCCAGGATCCAGTAGAGGTTACTAGTCTCTTGGGAAGGCATAAAAAGTAACATAAACTGGGGTGGCTTAATAATAGAAATTTATTTCTCACAGTTCCTTAGGCTAGAAGTTCAAGGTCACGGAGCCAGCAAATTCAGTTTCATCCTGAGGACTCCTCTTGGTTTATAGATGGCTGCCTTCTTGCTATTTGCTCACATGACCTCTTCTTTGTGAATGTGTGGAGAAAGAAAGAGATGTCTCTCTTCCTCTGGTTATAAGGCCACCATTGAATTTGGCCCCACACTTATGACCTCCCTTAACCTTAATTTATCTCTTCAAGGCCCTGTTCCCAAATATAGTCACACAGAGAGTTTGGGTTTCAACACATGAATTGGGGGGATGGATACAACTCAGCTCATAACACCAGGTTATCACATTGAATTTATTTGCCATGTCTCCCCAGTCTCTCTTGTCTGTGATATTTTTCAAATTTGTTTTTGGTTATGGTATAAGCTGAGGTTTAAGTCCTTTTTATTTTCTTCTTTTTTGTGTGAATGCAATTTGATTCAGTTTGATTTGTCAAAAAGACTATTCGTTCTTCCTTAAATTACCTTGTAATACATTGAATATATCCTTTTCAGTCTATTTCTGAATTTTAAATCCTATTACATTTACTAAATGTTTGCCCTTGATTTCAGTAGCTTTATGGAAAATATTTTTTAAAGATTTATATTTATTTTGGGAGGGCAGAGGGAGACAGAGAGAATCTCAAGCAGACTCCCCACTGAATACAGAGTCAGATGCAGGGCTTGGTTTCATGACACTGAAATCATGACCTGAGCCAAAATCAAGAGTGGGACACTTAACCGAACCATCCAGGTGCTCCAGCTTTATAGAAAATATTATATCAACTATTTTAGACATCCAGTTTTGTTCTCCCTTTAAAATACTATTTTTATTATTTCATTATCTTTGAATTTTTATTAGAATTATCTTGTTAATATTTACAAAATAAATTGACTTAGGTTTTGAATGTAATTGCATTGATTCTGTACCAGGGCAGAATTGACACCTTAACCATACTAAGTTTTTCAATCCCTGAACATGCATGGTATCTCTCTTCAACAAGATGCTATCTTTACTATTTCTCTATAATGCTTTGTATTTTTTATTCTCTTTTGCACATATTTTTTTAGGCTTTTGTACATACTTTAAAAAAAAACCTTCCTAAGTATTTTGATGCATCTATAAGTGATAGTTTTAACTTCAGTTTTTGATTGTTGATGATAGCACACAGAAACTGTGTATGAACCTTGTGTTCTATAACTGTACTCATTTGCTAATTCTAGTCACTCTTTTGAAGATTCCTCAGGATTTTCTACATAGAAAATCATATTGCCTATAAATCAAGACAATTTTATTTACCTTTTTTCATCACTGAATGCCTTTATTCATTCTTGTTGTTTTGTTGCACTGGCTAAGACTCCTGCTAAAATGTTGAGTAGAAATGGTAAGAGTAGATATCCTGGCCTTGATATCTTTGCTGTAATGTTATCTGGAGATTTTTCAGAAAGAACCTTTATCACTTTGAGTGAGTACATTTAAGTGTCTAGTTTGCAAAGAGTACTTTGTAGCAAATGTGTGTTTAACTTTGCCAAGGATTTTTTCTGGACATACTAAGATGATCACATATAGTTGATTATTATAGTGAATTGCATTAATAGATTTTGAAATGCCAATAAACTGCATTTCTCAGAGAAAACCCACTTGATCATAATGTATCGTCCTTTAAATACATATTTAGGATTTGTTCTCTCAGATTTTGTTAAGAATTTTTACATTTATATTTATGGTTTTCTTTTCTTGTAATGCCTTTGTCTGATTTTGGATTCAGGGTATTCTGGGCCTATAAAATAAGATAAAAATATTCCCCCTTCTATAAAAATTTTGAGAGCTCCTGTAGAATTCTTATGATTTCTGTCCTTACAATTCAGCAAAATTTACCACTGAAGCTGTTTTGTTCTGGAGTCTTCTTTTTGAGTGGCGATGTTTTTAAAGACAAATTCTAGTTATTAAATATATATAAAGAGGGTGCTTTGAGTGAACTATATTTTCTAGAGAGAGATTTGGCAGTTTTTATTTTTTAAGAAATATATTCCTTTGAACTAGTTTACCAAATTTATTGGAATATAATTATTTATAATATCCCAATTTATCCTTTCAAAATTTGTAGGATTTTCCATTTGTCCCCTCTTACATACCTGACATTGTTACTGTGTATCTTCTCACTTTTTTTCTTGTTTTAACTGATCAGTCTGGCTAGAGGTATATGACTTTTTAAAAAATCTGTTCATTTTGAAAAAAAAAATCTGTTCAGGGGCATGTGGGTGGCTCAGTTGGTTAAGCGTCTAATTCTTGATCTCAGCTCAGGTCTTGATCTCAGGGTCATGAGTTCAAGGTCTGTGTTGGGCTCCATGTTGGGCTCAGCATTGGGCATGGAGCCGATAAAAAAATGAACAAACAATTCAAATAACTACTATTGAAAAGCTGAAAGCAGCTTAGATGATTGATTTGAGAAATTTCTTCATTTTCTTTCTAAGCACTAGTTGCATCCCATAAATTTTATATTGTGATTAATTTCCACTCATTCAGATTAAGTGGGAAAAATTTATAAAAACATATAAAAATATATATAAAAACACATTTTTTCTTGTGTTGCTTCCCTGAACTATTGGTTACTTAAAATTGTATTGTTTAATTCCTGAATATTTGGCTATTTTCCATATATGTGTCTGGTTTTGATCTATACTTTAATTTCTTTTTGGTCATAGAACATTACAATTCCAGTAATCTTAAATTTATGGAGTTGTGTTTTATCACCCAGAATAAATTCTAACTTGGTGAATATTCTATGTACATTTAAAAAATGTACATAGAATGTATTTTGTTGTTGTTAAATGAGCATTCAGCAAGTATCTACAAAGACCATTTTTTTTAACGTTGTTCCAGTTTTTCAGAGCCTTACTTATTTTTTCTCTATTTGTTCATCAGTTATTCAGAGAAGAGTGTTAAGATCTCCAACCGTAATTGTGAATTGTATATTTCTCTCTTTATTTCTATCAGTGTGTTTCAGTTCTTCTAAAGCTCTGTTATTGGGTGCAAATACCCCTTTGGGATTATTATGTCCTCCTGATATTTTGATTCCTTTATTATTATGAAATACACCTCCTCATCCCTGGCAATATTCCTTGTTCTGAAGCCTATTTTCTCTGACAGTAGAGCAGCTGCTACAGCTTTTTTATACATATGTTAATGGTATTTTTCCATCCTTTTGCTATTATCTGACTTTTATCTTTATATTTAAAATGATTTTCATGTAGCTACATATAGCTTGTTACAGTTTTCTTTACATCTAATTCAGTTACCAAGATCTTTAATGCTGTCTTAAAACTATCATCTAGTATTTGTTGTCTCAGATGTTCTTCCATCTCTTTTTACCTCTTTATTATTATCATTATTAGAATATTTTTCAGCATTTTACCTCCATCATCACCTTTTATTTTTTAAATTTTCTCATGATGATTTTATTTTTTTAATTTTTATTTTAATTCTAGTATTTTAAAAAATAGTTTATTTATTTGAGAGAGAGAGAGGGAGGGTGAGAGAGAGAGAGAAAACAAGCACGAGTTGGGGGCAGAGGGAGAGGGAATAGCAAACTCTCTGCTGAGCAGGGACCCTGGCACAGGACTTGATCCCAGGACCATGAGATCATGACCTGAGCTGAAGCCAAATACTTAACCAACTGAGCCACCCAAGAGCTTCTTTAATTCTAGTATTTTTTATTTTATGTTTTTAGTTGCTCTTTAGTATTTGTCATATACATTTTTAGCATGCCACAGTCTACTTTCAAATAATACTATACCACGTCATGTATATTTCTAGAGATCATATAACTGCAAACATCAATTTTTCTCTTTTATTTTGTAGTGGTTATCACATATACTACTTTTATTTATATTATAAATGAACGTGTTGTGATGATCACTGGGTGTTAAACACAACTAATGAGTCATTAAACAGTACATCAAAAACTAATGTACTATATGCTGGCTAACTGAACATAATAAAATAAATTCACAATATACTAGTATTACTGCTTTTCTTTAAGCAATTTCTTATCTTTTACAGAAACTAAGATATGAGAGAAAATATGCATTATCCATAACTTTGTCTACCCTTCCAGACTTTCTTCATTCTTTTTATAGATTTACATTTCTGTATTGTATCACCTCTCTAATGCCTAAAACATCTCTTAAAAATTTTTTTTAAAGATTTTATTTATTTATTTGACAGACAGAGATCACAAGTAGGCAAAGAGACAGGCAGAGAGAGAAAAGGAAGCAGGCTCCCCGCTGAGCAGAGAGCCTGATGCAGGGCTCTATCCCAGGACCCTGAGATCATGACCCGAGCTGAAGGCAGAGGCTTTAACCCACTGAGCCACCCAGGCGCCCCAAACATTTTTTTTTTTTTGTCTGTTTCTTGGTAGTATAGCTCTTCTGACAATAAAGTCTCAGTTTTTGTTTTTGAAAGATCTTTTTACTAAGTATAAAATTATAAATTGACTTTCTTTTTCAGTGCTTTAAAAATGTCATTTCTTTGTCTTTTTTTCTGCATATTTTCTGATGAGATTAGTTTTTATTCCTTCATTCATACATTCCTTGTTTTGTAATGTTCTTTCTCTCCCACTATCCACAATCTTTTTACGATTTTATCTTTGTCACTGTTTTTCAGTAATTTGATTACGATGTGCCTTGTGATTTATTTCTACGTTCTTCTTCAGTGATCTGTGGTCTGCAAGATTGTAGTTTTTCTTAAATTTAGATAAGAGTTGGCCATGATTTATTAAATTATTTCTTTTTCCATCTGACACTGTTTCCTTCAGAGATTCCAATGTCACATATATTAGACAACTTGACATTTTTTCCCTTGGGTCATTTAGGCTTTGTTTATGCTCATTTTTTTTCCCTCTGTGCTTCATTTTGAATAGTTGTTACTTGATCTATCTTTAAGTTTATTGAAGTTTTCTCTACCAGTGTCTCATCTGCTTTTATCCTCATCCAAAGTATTTTTCATATCAGATACTGATTTTTTAACTCTATTAGCTTTAGTTGTGTGTGGTTTTTCCCCATATCTTCGGTTTTTTTTTCTTCATTTTTTTGTGTTCTTTAACTTTCTTAGAAACATAGAACATTTTTATATTGATGTTTTAATATACTTATGTTCAAAACTGTGAATCTATTAAGCTAATAAGTTGGCCTGCTACAGCTTTATGGATGATTGCAGAAGACATGATATGAGGCATAAACAATGGGGAGTTTAACACTCACAAATATATTGTCGATGAGAACACTAGCATTTCCACACTTTTATTTTTTTAAGATTTTATTTATTTATTTGACAGACAGAGATCACAAGTAGGAAGAGAGGCAGGCAGAGAGAGAGGAGGAAGCAGGCTCCCTGCTGAGCAGAGAGCCTGATGTGGGGGTTGATCCCAGGACCCTGGGATCATGACCTGAGCCGAAGGCAGAGGCTTTAACCTATTGAGACACCCAGGTGCCTCCACACTTTTTTTTTAAAGATTTTATTTATTTATTTGACAGAGAGAGGCACAGTAAGAGAGGAAGCATAAGCAGAGGGAGTAGGAGAGGGAGAAGCAGGCTTCCCATGGAGCAGGAAGCCTGACACTGGGCTCGATCCCAGAACCCTGGGATCATGACCTGAGCTTAAGGCAGACACCTAATGACTGAGCCACCCAAGCACCCCACCACACTGGTTCTTTAAGCCCCAGTGCCTACAGGCAGTGCAAATAGGGTTGGGCGGCCCCTGCACACAGTGTGTTTTGTATTCCAGGAGAGGAACCCTGAGTTAGGGAATGCAATTTTTTAAAAGATTTTATTTACTTATTTGAGAGATAGAAAGAGAAAAAGAGACAGAGCAGGAAGAGGGGCAGAGAGGGATAGAGAGAGAGAATCTCAAGCACACTAAGCACAGAGCTAGATGTGGGACTTGATCTCATGACCCTGAGATCATGACCTGAGCCAAAACCTAGAGTCTGATGCTTAACTGATTGAGTCACCTAGGCACCCCAGAGCATGAATCTTTTTTGATGGACTGTACCCATCCCTTCCCTTTGCTCTAGGGGAAGACATTGTCTTCACTATTTTGGACACTGAGGATGGCTGTGCTTTCCTCTGGAGGGAGGCATCATCTCTGTCGTTCAAGGCTGTAAGAAAACCTATCATTTTTTCAGAAGAGAGAAGATATCTCTATCATGAAAACTTTTATCTTTACAAACATCATTGAAAACATAATCAAGAAGAAAAAGCAATCAGTGCATCTTACAAGACATGCAGAAATATAAGGAAACAAATGAAAAGATTATCATCTACCAATATTGTCTTTAATTCAATTTTCCTGTAATTGATAGACTATAAATTGATTTCTCCTGTCTGTGGATCATATTTTCCTGATTTCTTGAATGTCAGACAATTTTTGATTACATGTCAGATATTATTAATTTAAATATAGAATGCTTTATTTTCTTGTATTTTTTAAATAAGTGTTGACTTTGAGTAGTCACACAGTTAGGTTTCTTGGAATCAATTTTTAACCAATAGAAGCTCATAAAGTTGGTTAGGCCAGCCTCAGACAAGGCTTGACTCCATTTCCAGTTTCACCAGACCACTGAGGCAATGCTCTTCTCAAGACTTTTCCCAATGTCCTGTGTATTGACAGACCTTTCTATTCCAACTGATGGGAACATGAGTTATTATCTACTTTATTTGAACTCTGGAAACTGTCTAGATTACTCTCCTCTGATGGTTACTTTCTGGCTTCAGATAGGTTTCCTCTCATGCATGCACAGATTGAAACATAGCCAAAGGCTCAAGGGGACTCTCTCAAGATCTCTGAAGCTACCTTTTTTTTTTTTTTTCCTTTTTTTTTTTTTTTTTTTTTTTTTTTTTTTTTTTTTTTTTTTTTTTTTTTTTTTTTTTTTTTTTTTTTGGTATAGCTGCCTCCTCTCCAGTACTCTTCCCCACAAATTCTAACTGCCTTCACCTTCACAAACTCTGATCTCTGCCACTTTAATGCATATTTTGTTAGGTCTTTTGTCTCTCTGTGCAGTGACTTGGAAAACTGTGTGCAGACAGTGAGTTGATGCCATTTTAGAGTTTACCCGATGTGTGTTTTTCTTTCCTCCATCATCATAGTAGTTTGCTGTCTGTTTCTGATGTGTGATAAATCTTTCTTTCTTCTTCTCCTTTTTTATTTTTATTTTTTATTTTATTTATTTTTTTGTTTTCTAGTTGTTTAAGGGAGGAAGGTAAATTTGCTTTCTGTTACTCGATCATGGACTGAAGCAAAATAATGAAAAAGGTTTTGTCTCTTATGTTTTGAAACACCCATATTTTGGAACAAAGTGATTTGCGTTCACTTCAGTATCTATTTGTGAGCTCTTAAATTCACATTTTTAGTATGACTTACTCAGACCTAAAAAAAAATCCATGAGCACAGTAATCTATAAAACATGGGATACAGCTATTTCTAGACATGGGTGATATTTATTACTTCTTCCCGGCTTCACTGAGGTATAATCAACCAATAAAATTGTAAAATATTTAAAAATATATAATGTGATAATTTGATATGAGTATGCATAGTGGAAGGATCCCCCTCTATTAGTTAAATACCACATCCAGCACCTCACACATTTACCTTTTTTGTTTCCTTTTTTGGTGAAAACATTTAAGTTCTGTTCTCTCAGTCAATTTCAATTACATAATACAGTGTTATCAACTATACTCACCATGTTATATATTACATCCTAAAACCTTTTTCATTGTATAATGGAAAGATTGTAACATTTTCCCAACTTCTTATTTTACCAATCCCCGAGTGTCTGGCAACCCCTATGCTATTCTCTGTTTCTATGGATCAATTTTTTTTTTCTTTCTTAGATTCCACATATAAGTTATACTATACAGTATTTGTTTGGCTTATTTTATTAGCATAAGGTGATATTTAAAATATACAGAAATAATTATAATAGCATGAATACTGAATAATCTGATATCAACCATAAATAAACAACAGGGTTATACTGCTGTATTCCTAAAAACACTATTTTTAATACACATACACACACATATTTTTCATTACTGAATTATTTTCTAAATTAGGAGTAAAAGATAATCATCAAGACAGTATGATCTTGGCAGAAAAACAGTTACAAAGATCAATGGAACAGAATAGAGAATCCAGAAATGGACCCTTGACTTTATGGTCCACTAATCTTTGACAAAGCAGGAAAGAATATCCAATGGGAAAAAAGTCTCTTCAACAAATTGTGTTGAAAAATAGACGGTCACATGCAGAAGAATGCAACTGGACCATTCTCTTATAGCATACCCAGAGATAAAATGTAAAATAGATGACAGACCTCAGTGTGAAACAGGAATCCATCAAAATCCTAGAGGAGAACAGAGGCAGCAAACTCTTTGACCTGGGTCATAGCAACTTTTTCTAGACATGTCTCCGAAGGCAAAGGAAACAAAAGCAAAAACAAACTATTGGGACTTCATCAAGATTAAAAGCTTTTGCACAGCAAAGGAAACAGTCAACAAAACCCAAAAGGTAACTGACAAAATAGGAGAAGATATTTGCAAATATCTTATCAGAAAAAGGGCTACTATCCACAATCTATTAAAGAACTTACTAAATTCAACACCCAAAAAACAAATAATCCAGTCAAGAAATGGAAAGAGGATGTGCCAGACATTTCTCCAAAGAAGACATACAAATGGACAAAAGACATGAAAAAATGCTCACCTTCACTCAGCATCAGGAAAATACAAATATAAAAACCACAATGAGATACCACCTCACACCAGTCTGAAGGGCTAAAATTAACGAGTCAGGCAATAGCAGTGTTGGTGAAGATGCAGATAAAGGGGAAACCTCTTATACTGTTGGTGGGAATGTAAACTGATACAGCCAATCCGGAAATCAGTATGGAGGTTCCTCAAGTTAAAAATAGAACTACCCTAGGATTCAATAATTTCACTACTAGGTATTTACTCAAGGGACACAAACATTGTGATCCAAAGAGACACCTTCACCCCAATGTTTATAACAGCAATGTCCACAAGAATCAAGCTATGGAAAGATCCCAAATGTTCAATGTTCATCAACAAATGAATGGATAAAGAAGATGTGAGATAGATATAGATATGTAGATATGGATAGATATGTGTGTGTGTGTGTGTGTGTGTGTGTATATATATATATATATATATATATATATATATATATACAAGCAAACATTCACACTCACATATATATACCATGGAATATTACTCAGCCATTAAAAGAATGAAATCTTACCATTTACACCAATGTGTATGGAACTAGAGGGTATTATGCTAAGTGAAATAAGTCAGAGAAAAGCAAGTATCACAAACATAACAGAAGATCATAGGGGAAGAGAGGGAAAAATAAGATGAAATCAGAAAGAGAGAGAAACCATAAGAGGCTTTAACTATAGAAAAAAAGTAAGAGTTGCAGGAGGGAAGGTTTGGGGGATGTGGTAACTGGGTGATGGGCATTAAGGAGAGCACATGATGTAATGAGAACTGAGTGTTATATGCAATGGATGAATAACTGAAATCTACATTAGAAACTAATGATATACTCCACAAATAAGTGAAACCATATGATAATTGACTCTCTCTGCTTGACTTATTTCACTCAGCATAATCTCTTCCAGTCCCGTCCATGTTGCTACAAAAGTCTGGTATTCATCCTTTCTGATGGAGGCATAATACTCCATAGTGTATATGGACCATTCTTCTTTATCCATTCGTCTGTTGAAGGGCATCTTGGTTCTTTCCACAGTTTGGCGACTGTGGCCATTGCTGCTATAAACATTTGTGGAGGGCACGCATTGCATGGAGCACTGGGTGTGGTGTAAAACTATGAACTCTGTTACGCTGAAAAGAAATAAATAATAATAATAATAATAATAGGATATGTAAGCAAATCCAAAAAAAAAAAAAGGAAACTAATGATATACTATAGGTTAACTAATTGGATGTAAATAAAATAAGCTAAAAGTGAAAAGTAAAACATCTAAAATTCTAGTGTATTTAAGTACATATGAATATGCTACAAATCACTTTCTCATTACTTAAAAACTCATTTTCCTGGTTCTGTATTCACTGAAAATGCTATTGTTTCTGTGTTTTTAAATTTATAAAACCTGAGATTACCAGAGATCCTTTCAACAACTTAGGAGTAATATGAATCTCAAGATAAAACAAATATGACTCATTTAGCAAAGGAACTAGGAATGCACATAGGCTCTGGAATGAGAAGGGCTAAAGATATTTACCTTAAGGTGAAATAAAAAATAGTTTATTTCTGCAAAATTCTTTACCTACATGTTTTTCTTCTAGTTTTTGACATATTTTTCACTTTCATGTGTGTTTTCATGTATGAACCCACACTGTACCAGTAACAGAACTGTGATTTTATAACAGCTAAATTTATTTTAAAAAACAATATTTTTAATCAGCAAAATAATAAAATATATTGGTCACTTTGAAACAAAGTGACCTATTCATGGAATGATACTTATTGTTTTCATAGAGAAGCCTACAATCTCCATAAGTTCATATTTTTTTTGTAAATGGAAGTTAGGATTTATGGAATAAAGAAAGCAAATGTCACCAAACTAAGACCTAATTGGCTGGCTTCCAGAAGGTCAATAGGGTACCATTTCCTTGATGATTTTACCACAGTCAAGAAAGTACATCTAAGACTAGCAGTCTCAAAACATAATTTCATTAGGATACATGGAATGCATCCATCTCTCTGGAGTCATCTTAATTTAATTGCATTCACAAAACTGATCCATAAAATGAGAATTGCTTTTTTGGCAATATAGTCATTCCAGCTCTAATCCAATATATGCATCTCTTAAATATCTGCAAAGCATTAACAAAAACAATAGTTCATACTATTGGAACTAGCTTGGGCTGTCTGACCAGACAGTTCAGCTTGGGTGGAGATTGTCATAATGAATGTTTAAAATGAACAACAAAAATAGAGTAGAAATGCTCACATCCCTGTGGTTACTACATTGCTGGTAGATATTGAAACAATGAGGATGGAAAAAGAATTACTTGCCTATGGGATTGGCATTAGGAGGGAGAGAGTTGTAGTCCAGACCCTCAGAAGGTGGTCTAGTCAAGAGCTGATGCCTGCTTTTTTTTTTTTTTTCAAAGATTTTATTTATTTATTTGAGAGAGAGGCAGTGAGAGAGCATGAGCGGGGAGAAGGTCAGAGGGAGAAGCAGACTCCCTGTGGAGCTGGGAGCCTGATGCGGGACTCGATCCCAGGTCTCCGGGATCATGACCTGAGACGAAGGCAGTCGTCCAACCAACTGAGCCACCCAGGCGTCCCAAGGTTTTAATTGTCTTAAAAACAGTTGAAAACTTCCCACTGCCAATGCCAGCAGCCAAGCTTTGGTTTATGTTTTGTTTTGCTTCTCCCTACTCGCAATAATTTGGCTTCTCCTGTATAGAAAAATACCAACATATGAACTAACTCAACTGCCTATCATACTGATATGTTTTCCCATTTACAAACCATATATATATTGTGTTACTTGTATGTGTTATGAATGAAAGGACTGAATAAAAATAAGTACAACTTCAGGCTAGCAGGAATTTTCTCATTGATAGGGTCATCTCCATTCTGTGTCATTTAGAAAATTAAAAAAAAAATGAAGAAGTGAAGTGATGCTCTCCTTATAATAAGGAGACACACATGTAAAATTCATTGTTTCATAGCATCAAGCCAAAATAATGCTTTATTCTCTACAGTAGGCATTTCTTGGCAATGGGGTTTTGCACACAATTTCATTGGTTAAAACTTCATTCTAAAGTTTTGTATCAGCACTATTAAGCTTTTCCCTGTGACACCCTTTTCTGTGATTTCAGGGATCAAAAGTACCAGATTATGTTGATGTTGATGGAGTATTTCTTCTTATATCCCAATACTGTCACCCAAGTCATTATCAAGATCTACTTACCTGAACATATTTATAGTACTTAGATTTCAGCTTTTATACATGTGTGGAGTGAAATTTTAATTCTACATCAAGGTTTCTCACCATTGACATTTTGGGCAATTATTCCTTGGTAGGGACTGTCCTATGCATTATAAGTTGTTTAGCTACATCCTTGGCTTCTACTGCTAGATTTGGATAATGCATATAAGTTTCCAGTAATACCTCCTCTCCACTTGTGACAATGAAAATTGTCTCGACATTGCCAGAATTTCTTGAGGGTTAAAAACCACCCCACAAGTTGAGACACTGCAATAAATGGCAATATTAATAGTGAAAGAGTGAATTAGGGAGTTGACTTCGACTCCTGCTCTCCTCCACCATCAACCCTACAGCATCCAGGAATGGAAGGACTAGAAAACAGAGCCTTTTCTTCCCTTCAATGCAACATCTTATGAAGGAAGGAAGGAACTTGAAAACTAATGGATGTAAGTATAGGTTAGTGCTTTTTCAAATTCCTTTGGCTGCATCCCTAGAATGTCAGTTATTGCTTCTCTATTCAAGGTTTTGTTACAGTGACATTACAGTGATGTATATGTTTAGGTTTTCTGTTCCTCTTTTATAATATAATTTGCTAGTGCATACCAATAATAATACCATCAAAGAAAATTTATTTTACAAAATTTAAAAAATAGATACTGTGGGGCACAAATCAGACATTCACAAAGATCAGCTTTTATAAAATACTGTTATCCAGTGTATTATTTTTCTGCTAGATATAATATAACTTTCACAAAAAGATAAAATAGCTATATTGAATGCTATCTCATCTTGAAGAATCTAAATACATATTTAAATAATAAATGTTATGTACTTCCATAAAGAATACTATTCAACAGGGCTTACTTAATATTTTCCAATGTCATTTAAAGTATGAAAATTTCTATAGATAATTCTCATTCAAGGCTGATAAATGTTTTTTTTTTAAATGTTCCCTACTTCCAACTAAGTATTTTTCTCTATTTTGTGTAAGAGTAGACAGTGTTCATAATTTGAAGCAAAACAGATGTGCAGGTAATCTGTAGAATTGTAGAATCTAGTTCATTTTCAAGTTGAGTCTTTTTACAGTTTAACTAGTTTACAGGATTTCCTTGTTTTATTGTGTTCCATTTGTGGTACATAAATATCTGGCTGTCAACATAGGGGTTCTAAATTATTGGCTTGTTTTCTCATGCTATGGTTTTGTTTTGTTTTTGTTTTTTACTTTTCTTGGCCCAATATTATTTATCTTTGAAGTGACCAGGAAAAGAACTTCTTTGGGGCTCCAGGGTAGCTCAGTTGGTTAAGCCTCTGCCTTCAGCTCAGGTCATGATTCCAGGGTTCTGGGATCTAGCCGCAGGTCAGACTCCCAACTCAGCTAGAAGCCTCCTTCTCCCTCTCTCTCTGCCTACTGCTCTGCCTGCTTGTGTGTGTGCACTCTCTCTCTCTGTCAAATAAATAAATAAAATCTTTAAGAAGAGCTTCTTACATGCATGTATGAGTGAATCAAGATTTACCTAATCCAGAATGGGTATTAGGCCTTCTCTATCATGGCATAAAGAAAAATAATGAATTTTATAATCAAATAGACCAGTCAATGCAATGTCCACTGATTACTCTGTGTGTGTTTAAGAATCACTTATTCATTTTAATATTAGTCACTTCATCCTTCAAAACAGGTATATAATGATCCTGCAAATGTGTTGTAAGGAAATAGTTCAGAGTATACATATAAGACTGCTAATATACTTTCTCATTCTCTCCCCACTTCGTTTCATTCCACAAATCTATGTTGAGTGCCTGATGTAAGCCAGTACTGGTCAGACCACTTGGGTAAATCAGAGAACAAAGACCAGAAAGCTCTATCCCTGTGTATCTTACATAATTCTCCATGGTAGCAGCTGGCTCTGATAAACAGACTAAAACCAGAGAGTACACACTTATGTGAAGATGTAGCCTATAGCCAGGCTTTGGGACAGTTAGATGTATGGAAAGGAAGCTATCTTTCATGATAGGCAGAGTACTCCTAATATATTCTGTAGGAATAACAATAAACAAATTGCTTAACATCCTTGAATGTTCTTTGTTTTTTTTCTTACTTCTAAAATTAGAATAGCAATATATATTTTGAAGATTGTTCTGAGACCTCTGGTAATAGATTTATGGTATTCAGGACAGAACCAGGCATTGAATGCAGTATGAGTTTCCCTTAAAAATCACCTGTAGGCTTGTTACAACACAGATTTCTGGGCTCTGCTTCCAGCATTTCTGATTTCAGTAGGTCCTGGATGGGATCTGAGAATCTGCATTTCTAACAAGTTTCCAGGTGAGCTAATGATAGTGGTACCTACTTTGAGAACAATTGCCCTGGACAAGCACTTTTGCAGGACAGTTTGTGTCATCTACACATATCAGATTCCAATATAGAACAAGTACTCTAATATATTAAAAGAACAAACAAATAAACAAATAGACTTCTTGTAGTATCTTCTACTTAATGGCCATTTAAAATATCAGTTATACCATTGTCCGGGGATATGCTTAGTGGTAAAATTAATATATTACTCCATTTACATATTTCAGACAGGCCTATACCATTCTTTTTTTTTTATTAACAAATGTTTTTATTAACAAATAATGTGTTATTTACTTCAGGGGTACAGGGCTGTGATTCATCAGTCTTACACACTTCACAGCACTCACCATAGCACATATCCTCCCCAATGTCCATCACCCAGCCACCCTCTCCCTCCTCCCCACACCCCCCAGCAACCCTCAGTTTGTTTCCTGAGATTAAGAGTCTCTTATGGTTTGTCTCCCTCCCCATCGCATCTTGTTTCATTTTTTCCCTCCCTACCACCCACGATCCCCCCGGGATGTCTCCCAAATTTCTTGTACCAGAGAGAGCCTATGATAACTGTTTTTCTCTGATTGACCTATTTCGCTTAGCATAATACCCTCTAGTTCCATCCATGTGGTTACAAATGGCAAGATTTTCGTTTTTTTTGATGGCCACATAGTATTCCAGTGTGTGTGTGTGTGTGTGTGTGTGTGTACCCCACATCTTCTTTTTCCATTCATCTGTTGATGGACATCTAAACTCTTTCCATAGTTGGATATTGTGGATATTGCTGCTATGAACGTTCAGGCGCATGTGCCCCTTCAGATCACTACATTTGTTATCCTTAGGGTAAATACCTAGTAGTGTAATTTCTGGGTCATAGGTTAGCTCTAGTTTCAACTTTTTGAGGAACTTCCATACTGTTTTCCAGAGTGGCTGCACCAGCTTGCTTTCCCACCAACAGTGTAGGAGGGTTCCCCTTTTCCCACATCCTTGCCAACACCTGTCATTTCCTGACTGGTTAATTTTAGCCATTCTGACTTGTGTGAGGTGGTATCTCATTGTGGTTTTGATTTGTATTTCCCTGAAGCTGAGTGACCTTTTTCATGTGCAATTTTTCATGTGTCTGTTGGCTATCGGGATGTCTTGTTTACAAAAATGTCTGTTCAAGACCTCTGCCCATTTCTTGATTGGATTGTTTGGTTTAATTAATTGATTGATTATTGATTGATTATTGAGTGTTGAGTTTGAGAAGTTCTTTATAGATTTTGGGTACTAACCCTTTATCTTATATGTCATTTGTGAATATTCTCCCATTCTGTCAATTGTCTTTTGGTTTTGTTGACTTTTTGCTTTGCTGTGCAAAAGCTTTTGATCTTGATGAAGTCCCAGTAGTTCATTTTTGCCCTTGCTTCCCTTGCCTTTGGTGATGTTTCTAGGAATAAGTTGCTGTGGCTGAGGTTGGAGAGTTTGCTGCCTGTGTTCTTCTCAAGGATTTTGATGGATTTCTGTCTCACATTGAGTTCTTGCATCTGTTTTGAGTCTATTTTTCTGTGTAGTGTAAGGAAATGGTCCAGTTTCATTTTTCTGCATGTGGCTGTCCTATTTTCCCAACACTATTTGTTGAAGAGACTTTCTTTTTTCCATTGGACATTCTTTCCTGCTTTGTCAAAGATTAGTTGACCATAGGGGTGCCTGGGTGGCTCAATGGGTTAAAGCCTCTGCTTTCGGCTCAGGTCATGATCCCAGAGTCCTGGGATCGAGCCCCCATTGGGCTCTCTGCTCCGCGGAGAGCCTGCTTCCTCCTCTCTCTCCCTGCCTTCCTCTCTTGCCTACTTGTAATCTCTGTCAAATAAATAAATAAAATCTTAAAAAAAAAAAGGATTAGTTGACCATAGATTTGAGGGTCTATTTCTGGGCTCTCTATTCTGTTCCATTGATCTATGTGTCTGTTTTTGTGCCAGTACTATACTGTTTTGATGATGACAGCTTTGTAATAGAGCTTGAAGTCTGGAATTGTGATGCTGCCAACTTTGGTTTTCTTTTTGAATATTCCTCTGGCTATTCAGGGTCTTTTCCGGCTCCATATAAATTTTAGGATTATTTGTTCTATTTCTTTGAGAAAAGTTGATGGTATTTTGATAGGGATTGCATTAAATGTGTAGAATGCTTTAGGTAGCATAGACATTTTCACAATATTTGTTCCTCCAATCCAGGAGCATGGAACATTTTTCCATTTTTTTGTGTCTTCCTCAATTTCTTTCATGAGTACTGTTTAGTTTTCTGAGTACAGATTCCTTGCCTCTTTGGTTAGGTTTATTCTTTAGGTGCCTTATGGTTTTGGGTGCAATTGTAAATGGGATCGACTCCTTAATTTCTCTTTCCTCTCTATTGCTGTTGGTGTATAGAAAAGCAACTGATTTCTGTGCATTGATTTTATGTCCTGACATGTTCCTGTATGAGTTCTAGCAGTTTTGGGGTGGAGTCTTTTGAGTTTTCTATATGAAGTATCATCTGCAAAGAGTGAGAGTTTGACTTATTTGCTAATTACGATGCCTTTTATTTCTTTTTGTTGTCTGATTGCTGAGTCTAGGGCTTCTAGTACTATGTTGAATAGCAGTGGTGATAGTGGATAGCCCTGCCTTGTTTCTGACCTTAGGGGAAAAGCTCTCAGTTTTTCTCCATTAATTTGCTGTGGGTTTTTCATAGATAGACCTACACCATTCTAATTCTAATGGTCTTTCTGTTTAGGACAAATAGAAAATCTGAAACAAAATGTAATAAATAAAATTATATAAAACTAGAAATTTTATAATTATGCTTTACTTTTGTACTCTAAATTATATTTAGCATTTTTTATTTCTTCTTATAATTATCTTTTAAAATTTGTTTCCTTTGCAGTCTTCACTGCCAAAAGAGTATTTGATAATTTAATTATAATTTTTATTTGAACTTTTAATGAAGTTAACGTACTTTATATTTAAGGCTAAATTACAGGTAAACCAACTACCTAATTACAAATAAAGTACATTTCCTTTTTCTTTTTGGTCTTGCTAAATGAAGAAGGAGACAGCAATATTTTGTCCTGGGACATCTCCCAATGAATTACTATGTCCATAACCCTTTGGTTAGGACTAATCCAATTCTGCTTAGAATCTTTTAAGTTGTCTGATAATCTAAAGGAAAAATCCCATTAATATGTGTTATCTGCAATTTCTGTAATATGATTAAACTATGTAGGACACCAATTTTTTTTATTTTATTACATCTTTTAATTCACTTACATACATTTTAAAAATCAGATCATATTCAAGTAGATACATACACACAATCTTGTTAGAGTCTGGATTCAATTTTAGCCCTATGATTTTGGAAATGTATTTGATCCCACTTCAGAGCAGATAAATAATTTCTATCTTTCATAGAAAATTAGTTTTCCATTGTTGCTTCAATATTGCTTTCATGCATATAAATTTGCAAGAAAAATAATTATCATCAAATGCAATTCAGAGCTCCATAGTCAGGAGATCACTAGCAAAGGGCATTTCTGGAGTAACTGTGAGAAATAAAGCCAATACTACATTCTTTTATTTAGCTCTGCCTATATTCTGTGAGACTGTAAAGGGAAGTAAAATTACAGATTTCTCCTACTTAAAAGAAGAAAAATTTTGTAATCAAATCAAAATAACTTCTAATGAAGAAAAAGGATTGTTTGAATCACATGTATTTCATTACTTCTTTGTTGTTGGATTCTGGACAGAACCTTTTTTCTAGCTGTTAAATTTAATTTTTGTGTAGTGGGCAGCTACCTTGTTGATTCATATAACTAATGTATGTCAACCATATCCAATATCTATTTAAACATAAACACTCTCCCCTTCTCATGAAAGAATAAGGGAATGTACCTGTTTAATGTAATATTTTAATAATAGAAATTCAACCCATATGTTAAAAAAAAGAATAAAAATACAGCTAACAAAATGTTCTCTTCTAAATGAAATGCAAAGCCCTATATATATATTTTAAATGCTAATTTTGTCTTTTCTGACACATTTCTGAGGTCTGCCTTAACTTAGTGAAGAGATTTGTTTTTATTCTGAAAATAAATAAAAAATAAACAAATACAGGACAACAGTAAAAATAAAAACAGGCCACAAGCATAAGACTGAGAGCCTAAAAGAGTACTAAATTGTAAGACACTTGTATGTGAAACTACTAGGGTAAGAATAATTATAATATTGGCTGATAATTAGGGTCTTTAAAGGATTTTATGTAAGGCATACCTTTGCATTTCTGCGTCACAAGACCAAGAACACGCTTTTCTTCCAAAGTCCTCATACTTTTCATTAGCATCTTTCTCTTAATTCTTGAGTAGTCCTCTGAAGTTTCATTAGGCTGGTCATTTTTAGAATACTAACCCAGTGTTGACAACTCCTTTGAAACAAAATGTAACCTATGCTTTTTGCGTTTTGTAACCTATCTGCTGCCTTTTTAGGAATCATGATTTTTTGAAAAATGGCTTGAATGTCAGTGATTAAGTCTTTCTTGGCAATGCAAATTTGGGGTAACATAATTTTAAATATTCATGAAGGTATGACACATGATGTGTTTGACACTAGAATATAAACTTTGGGGAAAAAATAAACATTATAAATGCAAAGTTTTCCAAGAATTTAAGCAGTTAGAATCTTGAAATAACTATATTGTGTTTTCATTTGTCCTTGAATTTCATAAGAAAAATACAGCAGGCATGTAAAAATGATGGCAACTTTATGAAAAAAAATTCCAGGGTTTTATATAAAGTCAGTACAGACTTAATTTAACTCTTGCACCTACATCTTGAGTTCCATATAGCCATTGATTTTCTCCAAAACTTGCCTTCATAGTTTATTGCCTTCATTTATTCACTCGATTTTTTTCTCCAAAAGCTAAACCCTGTCATTTCTACCTATTGAAATTCTATTTATCTGTCAAGCTTCAGCTAACATGTCACCCGCAAAGAAGCATTTTGCAATCTCCATCCCCCAGTAGTCAGCAGGGACTGCTCCATTCCCTGAACTCCCATAGTATTTCTTTGCCACTCATACAACCCATACATTCATGGGTTACCATGCATTATAGTCATTTGCAATCCATAAAGATTGTACGCTTCTTGAGGATAAATATTACTCATTTTTTTAGCCCCCAGATTACATTGCACAGTTTTTGGTAATCTATAAATACTTAACAAAGAAGTATAGGGAAGAATGTGAGTCATTTCATGTCTTACACAATTCAAGGAAGAATAAATTTCACACATTTATTAAATATTTGTTAAGAGGATATTTTATAATTTCTTTGTATGTATAGAATTGCTTAATATTCTTTGTGGTAGATTGATTTCACCGATGGCTCTAATTCTTCACCCAGCCCTGCATGCTAAACTTTCTCTGTAACTCACCTGACTGCAGTTTATGCCATCAAGAATATGATTGGGCGACCTGGCTCCACTCCACATGTCTATCATTTCCCATCAGATATTTACCTAAGAAGCCTAGAAAAGTTGAT
This sequence comes from Mellivora capensis, assembly GCA_004024625.1. NCBI lineage: Eukaryota > Metazoa > Chordata > Mammalia > Carnivora > Mustelidae > Mellivora > Mellivora capensis. Next base: position 58,778 of record PISX010006445.1, read on the forward strand.
AGCTAACTGATCCATACCCCCAACATATAAGGAGTACAGCCAAGATCAGCAAAACCATCTGACAGCCATTCTAGATATGTTAGCAGTAAATACTTCTGAACATTTTTTCTCTGCTTTTTTCTCTGATACTCTTCTGAAGGCACTTGCAATCAACCACAGGTGTGAGTGCTTGTTGTGTGTGAAAGTGTTATGCCACGTGGTTTTGGGTACAGGCATCTATGCATCATTTGTATGTTAATGAATCACTTAAACAACTTTAAGACCATGCTAGGGGACCAATTTAGGTTTTCCAGAACAGTAACCTAGAAGCAAATGGGTTCATGAGACTGCTAAGCCAGGATGAAGCAGAACAAGAAGTAATGACATAGGACTAAATAAACTGATTGTGGGTTTTGTTTGAAATATTGATCTTTTGGGGCCCCTGGGTGGCTCAGTTGGTTAAGCGACTGCCTTTGGCTCAGGTCATGATCCTGGAGTACCGGGATCAAGTCCTGGGATTGAGTCTTTATCAGGCTCCCTGCTCAGCAGAGTCTGCTTCTCCTTCTGACCCTCCCCCTTCTCATGCTCTCTTTCTCTCATTCTCTCTTTCTCTCAAAATACAAAAAAAGAAATACTGATCTTTTAGTGTTATGTTTTCTGAATATAAAAGGAAGTCTTTTCTCTTTTCCCTTAAACTATCTATAAATAACAACAATTTAGTAGATAGAAATTAAACATTTTATATTTTCCTGCCTGACTGATCCCTGCAGGATTTGGGAACTCTTTAAGCATTCTCACATAGCAATATGCTTGTATTCATGGGTTCCATATGTGTCTGACCTCTTTATTACTAGGACTTGATTAGAAATATCAGATATATATCCAAGTCCTTACCTGGAATGTCATATTTGAGAATGATGCTCATTTAATTGATATAACTAAACATTTTTAAGGAAATAAACTTGACTTCATGGAGTCAGTGCTTACAAAGTCCTTTTGGGAAAGTTGGCCTGATATCTGACTTAAAGTGCTCATGGGTTTATATATTCCTTGTCTTACAGGTGATGAAAGCTACTTCTTGATAAATCCAGGAATCTTAAGATATTTTGAGGACCTCAAGAAGAGAGGAATTCATCCATATTTATAGGTAATATAGGTGAAATATCATGGTGAGTACTTGAACTGGCTTTCTAGTCTCAGGAGGCTTTTACAAGTCTAATCTGAGATTTTTTTAAAAATTTTATTAACATATAATGTATTATTAGCCCCATGGGTACAGGTCTGTGAATTGCCAGGTTTATACACTTCACAGCACTCACCGTAGCACATTCCTTCCCCAATGTCCATAACCCAACCACCCTCTCCCTTCCCCCTCCCTCAGGCAACCCTCAGTTTGTTTTGTGAGATTAAGAGTCTCTTATGGCTTGTCTCCCTCCCAATCCCATCTTGTTTCATTTATTCTTTTCCTACCCCCCAACCCCCCATGTTTCCTCTCCACTTCCTCATATCAGGGTGATCATATGATAGTTGTCTTTTTCCAATTGACTTATTTCGCTAAGCATAATACCCTCTAGTTCCATCCACGTCATTGCAAATGGCAAGATTTCATTTCTTTTGATGGCTGCATAGTATACCATTGTATATATATATACCAAATCTTCTTTATCCATTCATCTACTGATGGACATCTAGGTTCTTTCCATAGTTTGGCTATTGTGGACATTGCTGCTATAAACATTCGGGTGCACATGCCCCTTTGGATCACTACGTTTGTATCTTTAGGGTAAATACCCCAGTAGTGTGATTACTGGGTCATAGGGTAACTCTATTTTCAACTTTTTGAGGAACCTCCATGCTGTTTTCCAGAGTGGCTGCACCAGATTGCATTCCCACCAACAGGGTAGGAAGGTTCCCTTTCTCTGCATCCTCACCAGCATCTGTCATTTCCTGACTTGTTAATTTTAGCCATTCTGACTGGTGTGAGGTGGTATCTCATTGTGGTTTTGATTTGTATTTCCCTGATGCCCAGTGATATGGAGCACTTTTTCATGTGTCTGTTGGCCATCTGGATGTCTTCTTTGCAGAAATGTCTGTTCATGTCCTCTGCCCATTTCTTGATTGGATTATCTATTCTTTAGGTGTTGAGTTTTAATCTGAGATTTCTAATGAAAACTTCCAGCATAGAAAACTGAAGAAGGCCAGTGTGGTAAGTTACTATTCTTGGTACACCTATGTAAATAATTAGGCCAAATCTGGTAAGACAAAATTTTATCTAATCATCAGGAATGCAATTCAATCCCTTTGAAGTTCTTTTTTAAGTGAAAATGTGGGGCAGTGGGGAGCCTGGGTAGTACAGTCATTTAAGCATCCAACTCTTGGTTTCAGCTCAGGTTGTGATGTCAGGGTTGTGAGATGGAGGCCCATATTGGGCTCCATGCTCTGTGCGACTCTACTTGGAATTCTCTCTCCCATCTTTCTCTCTCTCTCTTAAAAAGTAAATAAATAAAAAATATTTTTTAAAGTGTAGATATTGACTGTAGAGAGAAATATCATATTTCAATAGAAAGCCATGCATAATCTGAAACACATCCTTCTTGGCAGAAGATTTTGATATTGTCCTATAAATTAGACTGGATCCTATTACCTCGTCCAAATCCTTTCCGAATTTTCAGTTCTTCCAGTTTTCTTCAAATGACTTACATTCTTGTAAATTGATGTTTCCAATTTTTCCTCATTGGCATCACTAAGAACTAAAATCCAGCTGCCCAGATCTCTATTGGGTCTAGAGGTTGCTTTACAGGTGGCCTTTTCTGGAAGGATTTGAGGAAGCCCTGGAAGCTCAAGCCAAACTATTTGAGATGAGCTTTGAAGGACTCATCACCAGCAGACCAGGCATGGGCCAGATTTCTTCCTGAATAAGCCTTTATTTAGGCCACTGTGGAAATCCTTCAAAATGCTATAGTGATATATGTCCCTATCAAGATACAAGTAATACATTTCTGATACTAATGGAATAATATAAAAAGATATGCTTTTAATATATTTCTGTAATAGCACTTTTTAGAAGTTTTGTTCATTTCTCAGCAGATGTTTCAGGAAGCACAGGTATGTATCTGCCCATTAGTCATGTGGCCACAATAAGTGACTACATAATTTTAAATACAAATTACTATTGAAATAGATTTTCATGATCTTAAAATAGATACAAGCATTTGCCATAATTCAGTGCAACTTAAGAACAGTAAAGTCTTCAGTTTTGTCTATGTTGTATTAAAACACTAGGTCTGGGAATATCTGGTGAGTGCCTATCATAAAGCTATGTATGTAATTTATTTTTTTTTCTTTCTTAAGTAGAACAAATTTCCAGCAAAATAATTTATAAAAAATAGAGTATCAGTTAACAGGTTAAGCTCTAAAGAGACAAGAAACTAAATTTAAGTCCTATCTTTGTCGCTTGCTTTATAAAATTGAACACATTATCCTCTCTAATCATTTATTCATCAAAAATATTGACATCCTTATGATTAATTTGCAAAGTTAGTGTAGGAATCCAGTGCACTAATGAATGTTTCCCAAGTTTCTACTGCGTGTCTTTTTTTTTTTTTTCAAAGATTTTATTTATTTTTTGAGACAGAGACCGCACAAGCAGGGGTAAGAGCAGAGGAAGAGAGAGAAACAGACTCCTTGCTGAGCAGGGAGCCTGATATGGGGCTCAGTCCTGGGACCCCAAGATGATGACCTGAGCCAAAGGCAGATGCTTAACCACCAGAGCCACCCAGGTGTCCCACCCCCCCAGTTTCTATTGTTAGGTGCCACTCTAACAAACTGTGTCTTTTCTTCATGACATCCTCAATAATTATTCTATGATATTAAAAAATTGCTTATATAATAAAATATATATAATACATATATAATACATATATATACATACATATAATACATATAATACATATTATACATATATATAAAATACATATAACATATATAATACAAATACATTTTATATTAAAATAATTAAGGAAAATGCATCATTATTGCTATAAATGCAAGCAAACTAAAATTCCTGAAAGCAATGATACATAAAAATTATATTTAGACTCCTTTTTCTAATGAAGGCCCTAGTCAAGGGACTTATACTTTATAAAACAACAAAAGGAAGTTATCAAGTTTTACAATTTGCCACTGAAAACTAAATCAGAAGACATGTGCAATTATAGGAAATGGAATAACTTTTCACTATGCCATTCTTATTAAAATGTATAAAAGGAAATACTTCCCAACTTGATCTATGAGGCCAGCAAAATTATAAACATTACAGTGGACAGGAAGAGAGGTGCCTGAGAGGCTCAGTTGGTTAAATGTCCAACTCTTGGTTTCAGCTTGGATCATGATCTGACTCAGAGTCATAAGATCTAGCCCCATGTCAGGCTCCATGCTGGGTGTGGAGCCTGCTTGGGATTCTCTTTCTCTCTCCCTCTGCCCCTCCCCGTGGTCACTCTCTTGCTTATCTCAAAAAAAAAAAAAAAAAAGCAAGAAGAGAAAATAACCAGCCAGTGTCTCTCATGGATATGTATGTAAAAACTTCCAACAAAATTTTGGAAAGTTAGATCTTTTTTAGAAACGATAACACATTTTGAAAAAATGGGATGTATTCTAAAAATGCAAGATTTATTTACTGTTTGAAAACCAATTAATGTAACATAATAGATTAAACATAATAGGTTAAAGGACAAAGACCTTATGATCTGAAATGTTCAGAGAAATACTCAATATAATATGACACCAAATGTAATACAAATTAAACTTTCAGAAAACTAGGAAAAGGAAGGTAACTTACTCAACCTGGCAAAGAGCATCTGTGAAAATACAGCAGCTCCTGTTTTGTTTAATGATGAAATAATGAACTTTCCCTTAAAATCAGAAGCAACTATTAGAACTTAGACATTAATTTAGGAAGATCCCAGGACATAAGGACAACTTACAAAAAAAAAAAAAAAACCCACATCAATTGTGTTTCTATATTTTAGCAGGAAACAATTAGAAAATAGATTTTAAATGTGCTATTTAGGTACTTCAGCTTCTGACCAGACTGATACTAAAAATATATCCTCCCATGTAAGACAATAAAACAGACAATATACATGAACCAACATCTTTCAAGACACCAAACATGAAACAACGAAGGGCAGTGATCTCTCCCATCCAAGTACTAACCAGGCCCAACCCTGCTTAGCTTCCGAGATCAGACGAGATCGGGCGCGTTCAGAGGACAGTGATCTCTGATAGATAGAAAACAAATAATGTGAGCCCTTCTTTTGCCAAAACTTACTACCTGGTGAGCATTTCCAAGCTATGGAGCAGGAATGGATAATTCAGATGAAGTCCATCGAGCTTCATGAGCTGAGAAGACTGCTTGAATATTCAAGGACAGTGAAGTGATACGAGTTCACTGACCAACATACCAGAGAGGAGAGACTTGTATAGTGAGGGAGTTCTGGAGACATAGAAATGGTCCCTTCCAGAAATTGAGCAGTTGAATGTCTAGATCACATAGGTAAGGTCCTAATGACCTGATGCATGGAAAGAATATGCTTGGTATTCACACAAGTGTGAAAATAGTGCCTGTTCCCACCATCCATCCTGGAAAACATCAATTCATGGAGCATCAGAGCATTCAGAAGAGTTTTGCCTCAGAAGTAGAGAATAATTGGCTATCACCCAACACTGCTATTGTGATGCCTAGCAAATTTTAAAAACAAGACCAGAAAGGATCAGACTGCTTGAGAATGATTTAATGACATCTTCATGAAAGCTTAATATATTTAAATGAATTCAAAAATATCCATCACCCAACTAGTTAAAATTTTCAATCCTCTGTCACTCAAACAGAAACATCTTTAAAAAATAATTTCAGGGTAAGAAATCCCGTTTCTTAAATGTCTACACTTTATTTTCTTTTCTACAGTGAAAAACTGCATTTGCATTGCTTAAATGTTGAAATGTTTTTTCTCCTTGCCCTTTCTAACATTCAGTCATACTCAAACTAGTGCATTACACTATCATGGTTAAAACATGTTCTAAAAATACTGTTAGCAAGATCCACTATAGAACAGATATGACATTTGGTGGGATGCTCTATGTATCTGTGGCTAATGTGTCTTCCCAAAATGTACTACCACCTATTTCTCTGTAACCAGTACAAATCTATATAAAATACTAATTCCCATAGGTTAAGTTTTAGAAAAATAGAACTATAAAACCTGTTACATTCCCAGAGCATGTTGACTAGGATTAAAAAAAAAAAAAAGGCCCTGATGCAGAAATGGTGACAGAAAATAACAACAAAGAACTTTTCTTATTTTAATGTCATGGAAAATGGAGCATTTATTTTTATCACCTGTCAAATGAGAACTCGTTTGTTTTGGACAGAGAAATACCAGACGTTGTAAAATGAGACACTAAAGAAAAAAAAAATCCACGTCAGTGAAGATATTTATATAGTCATAGAAATTTAGAGCCTTGGTGCATGAAAACATTATTTATAAATATGTGAGGTATATAACAGTTGGGTTGAGGCTTAAACTAACATGTGTCACAAAACATTAATTTCCAGTCATACTGGTTTTATATTAGTTGTGTTACTTTTAAACAAAAATATTAGAGAATAGCTTATATAGTTGGCCATCTGTTTAGACTTTTTGACCCTACTTCATGTATTTTGCACATGACAATTAAAGTATGTGGCTGCTTATCTTTCAATTGCTTTATACATATATTATCCATCTTGCCTTGCCTTGCTGTTAGGTCCTGGAGAATAAGCCTCATGGGCCGCGTCATCTGAGCTCCATTGACCTCTGGCTTCCTGTTTTATTTAGACTATCAAAGTTACTGACAGGAGATCAAAAGACAGAGGGAGTGGGAGGGAAGCCATTTCTTTCCTATTCTCTATGTGTTTGTGCAAACTCTCAGGCAGTAGTTATTTCCCCACCAGGAACATAGCTCTTCCATGTCTACTTCTTACTACGTTCTTATAACACTGTTTTCTTCTCTTCACACTATAGACTTGGTGTTAGAATAGCATCCCATGGTTGCTTTTCTCTGGATATTTCATGATGTCTTTAGTTTTCTCCTAACCCTGACCATAAATCTGTAAATGATCTGTTCTGTTGGTTCATCTGGGGTAATTCTACCTGCAGTAACAATGACTGATAAAGTGTGTTACTAAAAAGCTTGTTTTGGTGAAAGGAGTGATTTTTTTCACAAATATCAAGGTTTCTTGTATGAAGTAGCAAATATCTTTAATGTTAGCATATGAACCATTGCAGACTAAACAATCTAAGTCAATCTAATGCTGGTTCACAGTTGTCAAGTTCTTTTGGTAAATATTAGTCCCTTTTAGTGATAGGCTATATGGAGGTATTTCCCAACTTCACTAACTTGCAGTATATAATAATAAAAGCAAATCTTAGACCAAATTTTGCCAACAATGCATCACCCTTGCTTTTAGTAGGTTTGGTGAAAGGCCAGCACTTTTTTAAAAATTAGTTTCAGGAAACAACGTGTGTTGGAGAGGATGTGGAGGAAGGGGAGCCCTCTTACACTGTTGGTGGGAATGCAAGTTGGTGCAGCCACTTTGTAGAACAGTGTGGAGATTCCTCAAGAAATTAAAAATAGAGCTTTCCTATGACCCTGCAATTTGCACTACTGGGTATTTACCCCAAAGATACAGATGTGGTGAAAAGAAGGGCCATCTGTATCCCAATGTTTATAGCAGCAATGGCCACAGTCGCCAAACTGTGGAAAGAACCAAGATGCCCATCAGCGGACGAATGGATAAAGGAAGATGTGGTCCATATACACTATGGAGTATTATGCCTCCATCAGAAAGGATGAATACCCAACTTTTGTATCACCATGGATGGGACTGGAAGAGATTATGCTGAGTGAAATAAGTCAAGCAGAGAGAGTCAATTATTATATGGTTTCACTTATTTGTGGAGCATAACAAATAACACGGAGGACATGGGGAGATGGAGAGGAGAAGGGATTTGAGGAAATTGGAAGGGGAGGTGAACCATGAGAGACTATGGACTCTGAAAAACAACCTGAGGGGTTTTGAAGGGGCAGGGAGTGGGAGGTTGGGGGAGCCAGGTGGTGGGTATTAAGGAGGGCACGTATTGCATGGAGCACTGGGTGTGGTGCAAAAACAATGAATACTATTATGCTGAAAAGAAATAAAAAAAAATTAGTTTCAGAAGTAGAGTTCAGTGACTCATCAGTTGCATATAACACCCTGTGCTCATTACATTACATGCCCTCCTTAATGCCCATCACCCAGTTACCCCATCCCCCCACCTATCACCCCTCCAGCAACCCTCAGTATCCTATAGTTAAGAGTCTCTTGTGGTTTCTCTCCCTCTTAGCTTCCACATTTTATTTTTCCCCTCCCTTCCCTGTGATCCTCTGTTTTATTTCTTAAATTCCACATATGAGTGAAGCCATATGATAATTGTCTTTCTCTGATTGACTTATTTCACTTAGTATAATACTCTCTAGTTCCAATCACATCCTTGCAAATGGTAAGATTTCTTTTTTTTTGATGGCTGAGTAATATTTCAGTGTGTGTGTGTGCACGTGCGCGTGCGTACACACACACACACACACATCTCACATCTTCCTTATCCATTCATCTATCGATGGACATCTGGGCTCTTTCCATAGTTTGCCTATTTTGGACAACCCTACTACAAATAGAAAGGCCAGCATTTTATCCAGAAGTACAAATCAGGTCCGGAGACAGTGTCCTCTGTGAAGTAGAGGAAGAGTCAGCACTAACAGGATTTAGAGTCTGAGCCTCACAAAGAAGTATTAGAGTGTTCTGTTTTCCAGTTTCTAATAGCTCATTCATGTAACAAAAGTGAGTCCTACAAAACTGAGACCCATAAAAACAAGAACTGTGAATCCCAACCACTTTTCTTGAACCATTTATTTTACCAGTGAAAACATCATTCTAATATTTCAGGTTAATTAGCATACTCTGTGGTACAGATTTCAGTGATGATATTTGATGTGCCCAGGAAACAAATCTCTTATTTGTATTTCAAATGTTAATTAACCACACTAAGGTACAGATTAAAGGTAACATATTATGTACTACAATACTTAGACATGTTTGATCAGCTTATTTTTTCTATCAGAAAAAAAAAAAACCCACAAAAAGTGAGCTCCTAAATAGAAACAAAGCTTTTCCTATAATAACTTGGGTACTATGTCCCAGGAATCACTATAACAGACGTGGAAGTAGGTTGTATACACAGTCTCATAAAGCCTGTGTCTACTCTATTTTACCCTGTACTCATTAACTAACCAGGCTCTCTCTCTTGCCCTAGTTCCCTCCCTCCTTTTCTCCCTTTTTTACATTTCCCTCTCCCTCCTTTCCTCTCTTCCTCTTTCCTTCTTTTCCTGCCTCTCTCATCCTGGCTTTTGTTTTTGGTCTTATCTGTGCACATACACACACACTGCCATTTCATTAAACCACTGGACGGCTTGTATATTATTTAATATTTTCCCCTTAAGGGTTAAAGTATCTCTTAATAACAAGGACACAGACCTACATGGTCATAATACAATTACCAAACTCAGGAAGTTTAATGCTAATATTACTAAAGCAAAAATTATACCAATCAAAAGTAAACAAGGTAAGAAAAAAAATTGCTCAAGGTTGTTGCAATAATAGAACACAATCAGAATTCAACTCCACTAAAAGAAAAAAAAAAAACTGGAGTTTTTAAGAGCTGAGGGAGGCCTTCTCTGTTTGCTAATTGGCCTTACCAAAAGGAAAGTAAACTCTCTTATCTTTATGACAGGACACAATTTTATAGCTTGAAGCAAGACACCCACCAAAGTTAGGCAGTGTACTCTCCCACAGAGACTGGGAGATAGGGGCTCTATCTTCCTTGATGATTACATTTCAAAGGAATGGCTCCAAGGTCCTTGAGAAAGACAGTCCTGGTTTGTAAAACTGACAAGAGGTTTTAAAAAGATTTACATCTCAAAGAAGCAGAAAAAGAATTTGCAATTACAAGTTTTCTAAAGTAAATCCTCTAAAGAAAGGGAAGGGAGGAATCTCTTTGGTTAGGGCATCTGGATTCTCTGAGGGTCTGGGATATGAGGTAGGTCAGTGTCCTAGAGGCAGGAGAAAGCCTCTGTATCAACTTCAGTCAAACTGAGGGCAATGTAAATATCATTTTGGTTAAAACAATATTAATAATTAAATAATTATTATTTTCTAAAACAAATTCAGTATTAAAATTTCCTCAGTTGTCCTCAAAGTATCCCTTTTACCTATTTAAAAAAATGTAGAATACAAGAAGCAAACATGAATTGTGTTTTTTCATGGGTCTTTAGTCTTTTTTAAATCTAGAAAAATTCTTCAGCTGCTATTTTTATGTGATGTTGACATTTGCAAAGAGTTGTTTTTACAGAAGCCCGTCTATACTGAGTTGTTGTTACAAGTTAGCACATACATAGTATTCCAAGTATGGGTTATCATTACACTCTATAAATGAAGAACCTAAAAGTGAGGTTAATTCTATTGACCCAAATCACATAGTTTCTAAGTAACTAGCAGAGCCAAGATCTAATGCAATTAGTAAGATTTATCACTCCTAATCATTGTGATAATGCACTGTAACACTTTTTAAGATACCCAAATTATGAATTTTTCTTCTCATTGCAAATGCATGGTCATTATTTATGTTATTCATACATTATAGACATATATACATATGCACATAGTATGCCTTTACCTGCTAGGCTTTGTTCTCAGGCCTTGGTATACAGAAACACATACAACTAAATCACTGCCCTAAAGAAATATTGACATTAAAAAATTTAATTTAATATTTAAAAATTGCAACCTGAACCCAAGGCAATAGATATATAATTAGGCTAAACATTATATTCTATTAGAGAAGCTTAATCCAGAATTGAAAATCTGGAAAGATTTCTTAAAGGAGAAGCAAAATATCATTCATTACTTTTCCCTGATAATTAAGCTTACAAATGTCTAACAATAAATTTATGTATTTTTAATCAATCATTAAATAAATTAAGACCATTTTGTAGTTAAATTAAGAATGTATTTTAACTTCCACAATTTTTAAGTCTTCACACAAGTATGAAGAATAAGTTGAAAGTTTAAACATAAGGTCCTCCTGTTCATCATAAAATGATGTTAACATGAACTATTGACTGCTTTTCTCAGTAGCAGTCCTAAGATAACTACAGAAGTGAGATGGAAGCATGTCACCTGAATAATAGATATAAACACTAAGAAACTGCAAGAGTGGATCAAGGACTATCCAGAACCTGTGTGGAGTGGTGGCAACTGGTGACAGAACACCCCCAAACCAGCAGTGGAGGTATAGTTTGGAGAAGAACCTCCTAGTTCTGTCCTTAACATCTTTCTTTCTTTTTTTAAAAAAATATTTTTTTTTATTTATTTGTCAGAGAAGGAGAGAGAGAGGGAGCGAGCACACAAGCAGGCAGAGAGGCAGGCAGAAGCAGAGAGAAGCAGGCTCCCTGCCAAGCAGGGAGCCCATGCGGGACTCAGTCCCAGGACCCTGGGATCATGACCTGAGCCGAAGGCAGCAGCTTGACCCACTGAGCCACCCAGGCGTCCCTAACATCTTTCTGATAAACTCATACACCTATTTTCATGTTGGCATGAAGATCTCAAGGCAGAATAAAAGCATAAAAGTTCTCCTGAGTAAAGAACTGACTTTTACTTTGGAGTTGATGAATTATAACGTAGTATTTCCAGTTTTTATTTTTTGTAAGTGCTTTTGTTAGTTGAGACTGTTCAGAGACATCGCTAGTTGAGAGTCAGCAAAAAGAGGTGGTTGATTACAGCTCTGGAGTGCCTACTGCTCTTAGCCCTGGGGTTCATTTCCACTCAACTTTTTTTTAAAGATTTTATTTTTTTTAATTTTTTTAAGATTGTATGCATTTATTTGACAGGCAGAGATCATAAGAAGGCAGAGAGGCAGGCAGAAAGAGAGGTGGAAGCAGGCTACCTGCTGAGCAGAGAGCACGATGTGGGGCTCGATCCCAGGACCCTGGAATCATGACCTGAGACAAAAGCAGAGGCTTTAGCCCACTGAGCCACTCAGGCGCCCCTTAAGATTTTATTTTTAAATAATCTCTACACCCAACATGGGGCTTGAACTTAACAACCCTGAGATCAAGAGCAGTGTGCTTTACTGACTGAGCCAGACAAGCACCCCCACTGCCACTCATCTTTGACAAAGGAAACCAATGAAACCAGAAAACAAGTAAGATCATTAAAAAAGGCTGACAGAAGATCAAATTACAGAAACCAGTTATGTTTGTCAAACTAGTAATATCCAACTGGAAAATATAAATAACAATTGAGCAACTAAAATTAAGTTCTCTAGGAATTAACTTGAAAAGGAATACATAAAATCTAAAAAGAGAAATAAGTGAGAAATACCTATATTAAGAGTTACACAGAAAGTAATGGAGAGGACTTGAAAATATTTCCCATTTTATTGGTTTGGATGACTTGATAACAAATTTATTAATTTTTCTAAGATAGATTTATAAATTCAGTGTAATCTCAATCCAAATTCCAGCTGGAAATAAAGAATTCCATAACATTATTTTAATATTTATATGAAAAACAGTTCATAAACATACAAGTTAAACTCTTTCAAAATATGATTTCTTAAATAAGAACCTGACAGTACAAACCATGAAGAATACAATTTATAGATGATTAAATTAAAATTAAGGATTTCTAGTCAATGATGGCAAGATAGAATAAACTGACAAATGACATAGAAAAGATCTTTGCAATATCTAAAACCATTAAGAGATATTATCTAGGTTATATAAAAACTCCTAAAACCAATATGGAAAAGGAGGAAGCAAGAGAGAATAATAAGTAAAAAACAAAACAAAACAAAACAAAACAAAAACTAATTCATAAAAGAATAAAGGCAAAATGTAAAACAAAAATACATGCTTAAACCTATTCATTAATTAATGCTATTTTAAAACAATGTTGCTCGGGACACCTGGGTGGCTCAGTTGGTTAAGCAGCTGCCTTTGGCTCAGGTCATGATCCCAGCGTCCTGGGATCGAGTCCCACATCTGGCTCCTTGCTCGGCAGGGAGCCTGCTTCTCCCTCTGTCTCTGGCTGCCTGTGCTTGCTCTCTCTCTCCCTCTCTCTCTGACAAATAAATAAATAACTTAAAAAAAACAATGTGGCTCTATACTTTGCATTTTTCAGATTGGCAAAATTATGAAGTTGGATAATGCCATGTATTATCAGGGTATGGAATATGGAGGCTTCATGCACTGCTGGCAATGAAAAAGGCTAATGTAATCATTCTGGAAAGCCATCTGGCAATATTTGGTCAAATTAAGCATGTGAACACTATGATCCAAGAATCTTATATTTTGGAACACACCCAGAGAAATTCTTACACATGTTAATAAGAGTTTATATACTATTATAGATTGTGGTAGTGAGGCATGAGAGAAAATCTAGTTGGCCATTCCAAGAGCAGTTGATAAGGACAATTTAATGAAGCAGCATGTGGTTGAACATTGTTGATACACATAAGCAATGTGGGTAGATATTTTAAAATTCATTTGAATATAAAAACATAAAAATTATGAGATTATGCAGTACAACTAAAAATACACATAAACAATGTTTAAATAACAATAAAAAGATCCCAGATTACATTACAATTATCTAGTTGCAATGAGTAATGTGGAAACCTAGCAAATTTAGCCTGAGATAGCCAACCTTCTCTAGTTACTCTCCAACTAAAAAGTAACACATTCTTTCTATAACATTAGAAATGTTAAGGACAAAGGCAAAACTCAATCAACAATGTGATAACAGGAGGGTATCCTGGGGTTCCTGGCTGGCTGAGTCAGTTAAGTGACTGACTTGATTTCTGCTTGGGTTATGATCTCAGGGCTCCACAGAGGGTGGGGTCTACATGAGATTCTCTCTTTATTCCTCTCCCTCTACCCTTCCCCACTCCACTCATGCTCTCATACTCTCACTCCCTCTCTCTCTCCCTCTCTCAAAAAAACAAAAGAAAAGAAAAAGAAAAAGAATCCCTAATTCAGTACTATTGATACAAATCATGCATTGCTATTCTCTGGTACTTTATGTAACCTAGCTTTGGGGGTTGCAAGAAAATACACAGAGGTAGCCAGTATACATATGTTAGATGATCAGTAAAAATTGGTACTATCCCCACTTTAACAACATCCTTCTTTAAAAGGGGGTATTAAAGTGAAAATAAAGAAAAGGAGGAAGGACTAAACCAGGTGAAATTGTTTAGATGGCTATTGGAAAATGGAATTAAAAATAGAAAGAAAATTGACAATACTGCTACTAAGAACTGGTAACATAGCATCAATGGTTGAGTGCTTGAAAACCAGTTTCAACTCTAGCCATAAGATTTGCTTCAGCTATTCTACCTTGGGTTAGTTAAATTCCATTCTGAGAATCACAAAGTAGACAAAATAGTTGATGAGGTGCTAAATCCCCCCCCAGCCTTGTTTAATAGAAAACAACCTGAGAACAAGTAACTGAAAGACAGGGATTTTTCCAGCACAATATCTGAGAGGATGAGCAAAGGTCTTATACAATGATATATGAAAAATGTTTATGAGGAATATGAGAAACTTTTTGAGATGGCTGGATGTAGGCAGTAAATGTGAAGTATCCACTGGGAATAGAGAGAAAGGCCTGAAGGTAAAATGTGGCAGTACAGATATGCTCTGGTGGAAAATTGAAACATATGATAGGAAAATACATTTTGTGTTGTCACCATTACATTAAAGTATAATTGAGATTATATTATGGGCAAATGGAGGGATCCAAATGTACCATTTTAAAATTGGAGATGAGCCAAACTTGCCCTTGACCTGATTAAAATTGGACATTTGAAAACCTTTGGAATTTCTCTATCTTCTATAATAAATATTAACTTATTTAGAATTCTGGAAGGGCAATGAAGGATTATTCCTCTGGTTAAGAAAGAGATTGGAATGAGAGTGTTGATTTCCACTGACTTTTTAACAACTCCATCTTGTAGATACACAAGGCAGTTGGTTCCTGGAGATAGACAATAAGGCTACTGGTACCAAACAAGACAATTTCCTTGAAAGATTTGTCTGGAACAGATACTGTTAAGCCTATATAACAAGAAATGCAACAAGACAAGGATTATTGATGTGGTATAACAGATTTGACTAGCCCTTTCTTACCCATTCATTTTTTGTAGTATAGTCAGACATTATCTGCATTTATGTGGAGTGGACTTCAGTACACTTTCACATTTTCTTTTCCCCAAAGGAACATTTAATTCGCTGGCATACTATCATAAAGTAATATGTTAGCACTTAGACTCTAAAGTCATTAGAATCAATTGATGCACTGAGTTGAAAATGTAATGATAATTCTTCCTCAGACAGAAAGATAGAAGGACAATAGTACAGTAGTGATGTCGCCCATGTGACAAATAAAGCTGATTGATTTAATCAGACAAAATTTAAGATCCAGCAGAGTCTGAGATGTTGGACAGTTATAATGAGCTTGGAGTATACTCCCAATTATGAGAAGTGAATTACTATTTTTACTGACCCCCCACAACAAAATAAGAAGTACAGAAACTAATGGGACAGTTTGTCTTCTGGTGAATCACATCTTTTATTTAGTGATAAATAGAGTCCAGTGATGCTGGACTCTATGCACAAAGTCCTGAAACTTGTGTTTGAGTGAAATCTGCATTTGAATGGGGCCTGAAAATAAATAACCATTAAAATATTTAAAAGGACTTGTGGGTTACACATTGCTTGTAGGACCTTGTGGTCCAAACACTCAAATAATTTTAAGCTTCTGAAATTAGGGTAAAGAATGGAGCCTTTGGCAGAAATTAAAAACTATACCTTAGTAAAGATTAAATTTTGGATTTGAAATATGCCTGTTGCAGCCATCTAATACAGTTGTTTGGAAAGACATTCAGTAGCTGTTACTGGGCATACAAAAGGACTACTTTAACATAAAAGGACATCAGAAATACCTGAAAACAAAAAAATCTATTATGTCATGTGAAGCATCAGAGAAATATTTGAATGTAGAGGCAGTACTTCAAGATCCAAGATTATGTGACAAATGTTCATGTCCTTCATGAAAAGCCTGCTTCAATTCTTTTAGGGTCAACGATGAAAATCCCAAGACCTTCCTTCTCATATTGTTACATGGTTTGAACCACATTTTACCTTGTAACAAAGGAAAAACAGGTTTGTTGATTACTTATGAGAATTCCTGGGTTGAAGGTCATGTTCTTGTTTAGAAATCAGTGAAAATAAGCCCTATGCTTGGTCAAGTTCTGGTGAAGGAAGGTGGGAATAAATTGTAAATTTATACCATAGGTACAACTGAGTGCTTCAGTATTGAGCAGTATAGATATATCTGATATATTGATCAGATACATATATCCTCAGGAAAGTGCTAGATATTTACAGATTTTTGGTCTAGATACAAATGTCTTGAGATGCAGTCTGGCAAATGGGCCTTAGATGATTAGACACCAATATGGGGAATTTAGTTATGGAAATTGTTATGTAAGTGTAGAGGTAGAATTAAGACCTAGTATTTGCCACAGAAGGAGACTTCAGTTGATCAGTACCAGACAACTGTGTTACTGAAATAGGTGACACAATGGTGTTCAAGCAATCCAAAAGTCGGCCAAATATTGAAATATTCTTGTCAAATTCAGTGAATCATTATTGTATTAAAGAATTGTACTTTGGGGGCACCTGGGTGACTCAGTCAGTTAAGCGGCTGCCTTCGGCTCAGGTCATGATCTCAGGGTCCTGGGATCGAGTTGCGCATCGGGCTTCTTGCTCAGCAGGGAGTCTGCTTCTCCCTCTCTCTTTGCCTGCTGCTCTGCCTACTTGTGGTCTCTCTCTGTCTCTCTAATAAACAAATAAAATCTTAAAAACAAAAGAATTGTACTTAGTATGATCAAAAAATAAAGTGTTTGAAGATGGCTTAAGAAGAATTCCTTGAGGTCAAAGACTGGCACACAATGACAAGTGGATTATATCCAGCCTAACTGCCCAAAGGACAACTTCATAATGCAAACTGTAATTTGGGGTGCATTTTATACTCTCAAATTGCACTCATTCCCTTAATTTCCAGTGACAAAAAATATATATATAGTAGTTTAACTAGCACTAGCTCCAATAGGCCAAGCAGAGCTTTAGGAACAGAATTCAGAATTCTGAATTACATCAAAATTAAAACACTAGAGGCCTGTCGTCATGTTGAAAACAGTTTGCTAATCTTAATATGTGCATTAATGGGAGCTCCAAGACTAGTTCATGAATGGTGGTCGGTATGGAAGTAACATAAAACAGTACAATGGACTAAATGTGCTGTCAGGTTGATAGGTCACCAGACATACCAACAATACTGGGAGAGGACATGGACCCTCACCAAAAGAACTAATAACTATTTTAACCTTTATGAAATCTATCTTTTAAAGATCAGTGGCCAGAAATCCTAGAGATCCAGATGGTAGATTATTCATTTATAGAAATATGAATACTATTATGAAATTACAGCAGAATATTACTCAGGAGTGAGGTCTTTAAATTTTCTATTAACTCAGGTACTGTTTATATAGGACAACTTACATTTCTCATGATTTACTTTCATTCGTGCCAGGAATGAAGGGCCAACACTATGTCTTCCTTATTGGAGCTAAGGGATAAGTCTTACTTAATGATAACTGGAAGCCTCAGTTGGAAAGAGCTTGATTTATCATATCTGAGATGTAGTTATCTCTAGAAACACACAGAATCCAGAATTTAGTGAACATTGGCTTCTAGGCACAATTGCAGGCATTAGACATGTCCTTTCTATGGAGAAAGAATGGAAAATGATACTGCATCGTGCACAGGTGTTAAGCTTTTAAAAATCTCTCTGCCATGGCTGTAGTGTATAATAAAATTTGGTCAATTCTAATTGACTAAATGAAAATAGAAATTACATACAGTGTAATCTCAAGTACTGGAATGTGTTTGGGTAGACTATTTTGAAAACCTCAAATGTTATAATACCTATGGAAAATGGTCAGAAAAAATAAGTATATTTGGTCTTAGAAGATTACAGATGCAATTAATCACTCCATCTGTATGTGTAAAAAGTTTCAAATAATTCTGGATTATAGTAAAAAGAGAATATTCTCATAAAAGTAATCCAAATATCTATTAAGGGATATGGTCACAATTAAAACGATTTATGTAAGGAATTTACACTCACCCATTACTAGTGAATATAGGTTTAAGGGTATATTTATTATTTTGTAATACATTGTTCTCTTTGTTAACAACCTATTTGCCATCAGAATCATAGAGGAGAACATAGGCAGTAACCTCTTCAATATCAGCCACAGCAACTTCTTTCAAGATATGTCTCCAAAGGCAAAGAAAGCAAAGCAAAAATGAACTTTTGGGTCTTCATCAAGATCAAAAGCTTCTGCACAGCAAAGGAAACAGTCAACAAAAAAAGAGGCAACCCACAGAATGGGAGAAAATATTTACAAATGACAGTACAGACAAAAGGCTGTACAGTACAGTACAGTACAGACAAAATCCTGATATTCAGGATTTATAAAGAACTTCTCAGACTCAACACACACAAAACAGATAATCATGTCAAGAAATGGGCAGAAGACATGAACAGACGCTTCTCCAATGAAGACATACAAATGGCTATCAGACACATGAAAAAATGTTCATCATCCCAAGCCATCAGGGAGATTCAAATTAAAACCACATTGAGATACCACCTTACACCAGTTAGAATGGTCAAAATTAGCAAGACAGGAAATAATGTGTGTTGTAGAGGATGTGGAGAAAGGGGAACCCTCTTACACTGTTGGTGGGAATGCAAGTTGGTGCAGCCACTTTGGAGAACAGTGTGGAGATTCCTCAAGAAATTAAAAATAGAGCTTCCCTATGACCCTGCAATTTGCACTACTGGGTATTTACACCAAAGATACAGATGTGGTGAAAAGAAGGGCCATCTCTACCCCAATGTT
This sequence comes from Mellivora capensis, assembly GCA_004024625.1. Classification (NCBI taxonomy): domain Eukaryota; kingdom Metazoa; phylum Chordata; class Mammalia; order Carnivora; family Mustelidae; genus Mellivora; species Mellivora capensis. The sequence continues at coordinate 77,923 of PISX010006445.1, forward strand.
TATAGCAGCAATGGCCATGGTAGCCAAACTGTGGAAAGAACCAAGATGCCCTTCAGCGGACGAATGGATAAGGAAGATGTGGTCCATATACACTATGGAGTACTATGCCTCCATCAGAAAGGATGAATACCCAACTTTTGTATCACCATGGACAGGACTGGAAGAGATTATGCTGAGTGAAATAAGTCAAGCAGAAAGAGTCAATTATCATATGGTTTCACTTATTTGCGGAGCATAACAAATAATACGGAGGACATGGGGAGATGGAGAGGAGAAGGGAGTTGAGGGAAATTGGGGGGGAGATGAACCATGAGAGACTATGGAGTCTAAAAACCAATGAGGGTTTTGAAGGGGCAGGAGGTAGGAGGTTGGGGGAGCCCAGTGGTGGGTATTATGGAGGGCACGTATTGCATGGAGCACTGAGTGTGGTGCATAAACAATTAATTCTGTTACACTGAAAATAAATTAAAAAAAAAAAAAACAAAAAAAACCACCCTCCTATTTGAAAAAAAATCTATTTGCCTAGTGTTTAACAGCTTAAGAATCTCCAGTTATATTTAATAATTTGTTGTTTCCTAAGGATGTCATGCTTGCCCTTACCCTCAGGCCTCTCTATCACTAGGGTATTTCCTAAAAAAAACCTGATCTTTTTGCCTCACCATGTCTTAAGCATTCTTCAGATAAACTCCTCATGGAAGATTTTCTTATCCCTGAGTTTGGGTTATATTTGTTTTTTATTTGCTTCTTTAGAACTATAATCAATTCTAATCCAAATTCCCTTTTACTTGTTCATCTTGATTTTTATACCAGAGTGCCACTGTGTAATTCACAGACTACAGCACCAAAATCACATGGGAGGTAATTTAAAAAAAAATATGTCCTAGGATCTTACCTTAGACTTATTAAATGAGAAACTCTACTGCCTAGGAATTGGCTCTTATGAGTGATCCTTATGAGCACTAATATTTGAAAAACCTGTACTCTACTCTCTGCTCTCCTACATAGCCTACTGACTAAGATTTATGGCATAAAATCCAATAAGACTATATAGAATGTCAACCCTGCTCCTGATACCAATTAGTTGCCTACTGGAGCAGACTTCTCAAACATAAGTATTTTATAACTTCTTTGATGGGAATAATAATAACAACAATAAAGTAGCATAGGCCACAGTGTTTATTTGAATTATTTATTATACCATTTTCTGTGTTTTAAGCACAAACACAAATCTAGGTATGAAGTTACTGTGATTTAAATTTTTCTATTGCTGCAAATCAAAGAAAATTTAATAATTATATACAAATAAGAATGGAAAAACAAATATTTAAATTATCAATATTAATTCAGTTGAGTATTTCATTAACATTAAGTTCCTGAATGCAAAATAAATCTGATAAAATTGACAGTTGGACACAGCTTCTTTTGAGTTTATCATAATTAACAGTAAGCCTTATGATGTTTTTTTTTTTTAAAGATTTATTTATTTATTTATTTGACAGAGAGAGATCACAGTAGACAGAGAGGCAGGCAGAGAGAGAGAGAAGGAAGCAGGCTCCCCGCTGAGCAGAGAGCCCGACGCGGGACTCGATTCCAGGACCCCGGGACCATGACCCGAGCCAAAGGCAGCGGCTCAACCCACTGAGCCACCCAGGTGCCCCTGATGGTTTTTTTTTTAACAAAGATTTTATTCATTCATTTGAAAGAAAGAGAAAGAGCACAGGGGGAAAGTGAGAGGGAGAAGCAGACTCCCCACTGAGCAGGGAGCTCCATGTGGAACTGGATTCCAGGCCCAGGGCCCTGGGACCACGACCTCAGCTGATGGCAAACACTCAACTGTCTGAGCCACCAAGGTACCTCACCTTATGATGATGTTCCTAAGTCTTACCCAATTTTTAAAATATGAAGTACCAAGAAACTTTCTTTTGGATGGAACAATACAATAGATTTTGGTCTTTCTTGGCCAGAATACTTGCTTGTCAGTTTTTTAAAATTAATTTTTTAATACTTAAATTTCTTAATTAAAGTTTTGTTGTAAGGGTAACTGCTGTTTTACAGGAGGCTCATGTGGGACTGGAAGGTAAGGCTGTCATCATGAGCTCTGCCAAAGAATAGGGTTGGGGGCTACACCTGCTGAAAAGAGTCTGGAGTCCCACATTATAGCTTCATCATCCACAGCAGGTGTATTGGCACTTCTAGCTCCCATCCATCTCCCAGGCTGGGAAAAGCAGAGCAAAGCAGTGGAAGGGGACTAGAACCAAACATGCAAGATTTAAGAACCACTCAGTGTCTAGCCAAACATCCAGGCTGGGCTGCTGCTTTTAAGGAAGGGCTGTAGGAAGAAGTCTGACAGGCAAGGACTGGCCCACAGCTGGAAGAATAAGAATGGAAGTGGAAACCAAAAGGGCTCTCAGGAGAGGAAGCACAGGAACAGAGAGAAGGCCGTGAGAGTGTGGGAGAGTTCCCAGAAGGAGGTAGGGCTGGTGAAGGGGCAGGTGGCCACATTTGGATGACTCTAAGGAGGGTGGAACCACTTCTGCAGAACTGTCGACTGTTCCAGTACCTGGGGTTCGCCTCCAAGGAGTTGCTCACAGTCTTCTCATACAGGTCAGCAGGGGGCAGCAGGAAAAGGGAATGGGGTGCCTGAGGGCCTTGGCAGGGCAGTGGGTCTTTCCCCCAACTCCAGTCCCAGCCATCAGTCAGCCAGTTGGTTCTTCAAGTGTCAACTGTGTGGCATCTTGCCCACTATCACTCAGAATTTTCCCGGCATGTGTCATGCCTGATGTTGGGTCTCTCTGCCCACTGGGGTCCACCTGCTGATTCCAAGGTCCTGGGTTCAAGGAGCACTCACAGAAACAGACAGCCTATAAGAAGTGTTCTAACAGCCCAGGGTCATCAATCTGCAGTGAACCAAATTAATGTTGTAGAGCAGGGGCACAAACAGGTGGGCTTCTCAGTTTGTGTTAGCCATGCAGCCAACTCAGCAGGCTGAGTTGAGAAGGTGAGAGTCTATGTAGACCAAGGCAGCTCGAGTTTTAAGGCTGAGTACTGGTAATAAGTAAACTATACATGAAAAGAGCCTCAGAGATAAGTAGAGAATCCCTCTCAGGTATGCAGTTGGGTACTAATCTACCTGTGTTTAAGGAAAATACAGGAGGCTGGGAAAAGAACCACCTGAAACGTGTTTAGAGAAAACAATTTCCAGAGCTCAAAACAGCAATGAGTAGTTTGTGTTACACCCAGGTGGGAAAATGTTATAAATCTTGGGCCATTGAGTAGCATACTAAGAAAGGTATTGCCTCATTAGTGAAACAAAATTAGTCCAAGACTAAAGAACTGCTCTGGCCCTAGGTAAGTTTCAAACTACTTCCAAGTAAACCCAGCTAAGTTGAAATCAAACTTCAAGAATATTTTTAGCTATGTAGAAATATTAAGTTCTCAACAAGGTAAAATTCAGTGTCTGGCATTCAATCAGAAATTATCAGGCAAGCAAAGAAGGATGAAAATATGACCCAAATGAGGAGAAATTAAATCAAAGAGACCAGAAAGGACACCAGAATAAACTATGGGCTGAATATCATCACATATATATGCCAAAACATATCTATGATGCTGTTGCATTTATTTCACATAAACTATTGCCACAGCAACCTGTAGGCTGTTTAAATGTCTCTTTCAATAATGAAGTTTCAGATGTTCAATCTCTATTGAAAATCTACCATTTGAAGATAAATGGCAGGTAAAATCCAGGGGGAAATGCCATCTAAGTTTACCAGACAGCTGTTTACTAAAAATGGAGGAAAGTTTTTAACTTTTGCTCTTGGATTTAAGTCAAGGTACTATGTAGAAGTTGTACAAAATCAACATGGAAGTTCAATGCTGCTTTTTTTGTTCAATATTTCAAAAAGTGTTTAAGACATTTCTTTAAATTATGTACAATCCACGATGGTGGTGTTTTGTAGGGATCACAAGAGGAGCATTCCATATTTTTTTCTGTTGTTTGTCATAATTGTTATTTAAAGAATGAAGCATGTTTTTATGAAAACATTATGACCTTTTCTCTTAGTTTAAATAAACTCCAAGGTAATTGGACTTCTAAAGAAAAAAAATATTGTCATGTGTTTTGGAAATTTTTATAGTCTTACTTGCTATTAAATTTTTAGTTTTATAATAATCGCTAAGTGTATAATTTTTAGTTATTGTTATTTGGTGGATGTGCCTTTAACTGTACTCTTAAGAAACAATAGTGATGATTGAGATTTTACTTTTGATATTTTATCTTATTACAACCCATTTGAGAAATGGCAGGTTATTGTTTTTATTTTCCTAATCCAGTACTTTTCTTCTGCTCCACTTTAATAAATGGCTCTTTTAGATATTGATTGCTACTAACCACAACCTACATTTATCACAGCTGCATCACTGTTTTCGATTGCACAGTAATTTGCTCCTCATTTATTTCATTTTTTAACACACAAAAACTAAAAATCATAACAGCTGGTAATCGGAGACCATATAGGGTGCATATTTAATGTGATAATATTTTTATAACCATTTTATTCAAAACAAACAGATTTAAAATATAGATATTCTTAACAGAGGAACACAATTTTTAAAAATAGGGTTGTGACTAGGGCACTTGGGTGGCTCAGTGGGTTAAAGCTTCTTCCTTCAGCTCAGGTCATGATTCCAGGGTCCTGGGATGGAGCCTCCCCGCCCCCCTTAGGCTCTCTGCTCAGCGGGGAGCCTGCTTTCTCCTCTCTCTCTGCCTCCCTCTCTGCCTGCTTGTGATCTCTGTCAAATAAATAAATAAAATCTTTGAAAAAAAACACAGGGTTTTGACTGAAAATGAAATGTTCCAAGGTGTTACCACTGGTGATAAAAAGCAAACTAACAATATTTCTCTATTTTAACATACTTTATAATATGCTATCAGATATATTAAGGTTTGCCGGGCTAGTCCAATTACACTTACTTCTCTTTCCTTAGTCTCTGGCTTTTTCCTTTGAGTCATTGAATTAACCCCATTCTTCTAGTTTTGCTTAAGTTAGCCAAAGTTAGGTCCTGATGATGAAGCCAAAGAAATCTTGACACACAGGGTTTTCAGACCATCAACATCCAATCATTATTTTACATGTTTTATGCTAAATATTTTGTTATTTTATGTGACATTCAAAAATAAATAGAGCATATATTTTAAGGAACTTTTAGAAGATTTTAAATATAAATTTGTATAATGAGCATTTAAATTATAAATCAGATAAATCGGATAAAATTCTAAATGGACTCTGAAAAACAACCTGAGGGTTTTGAAGGGGTGGGGGGGTGGGAGGTTGGGGGAGCCAGGTGGTGGGTATTAGGGAGGGCACTGGGTGTGGTGCAAAAACTGAATTCTGTTAGACTGAAAAGAAATAAAAAAAATTAAAAAAAATTCTAAAAGAGTTTTGACAAAATTCCTAAACCACTGGTCATAATTAAAGTCTATGAATAAAAAGTTCATAATGAAGATTTAGGCATTTACTAGTATTCAGTGACTTACCTTTTTACATGTTTTCCAGAAAAATACTAAAGAAAAGGGGAAAAAGACCAAAGTTCATAATTAAATATCACCAAATTGGATTTGCTTGGATATGGTAAGTTACTGGACTATATGACCTTTCCTTCTAAACTGTTCCCAAAACCCATTATCTGAGCTCTCATTGTTGTTCTACTAATTACTGTAAGCAAAATTAATATCCTCAATTACTACATGATTGAAATATGTGGAAAGTCAGATAATTTGTTGACATAGGGAATAAAATGTACAGTTATGTATAAGTAACTTAAATAGTTAGGCTTAGCATTCAAAAAACACTCTCATAACATCGAAGATAAAATATTCATTCTTAAAAGTCCACAAACTGGATTTTTCAACTACTTGGATATTTCAATTTCTCAACCCCAAATTGAGCTGATGGTAACTAAACTCACAAGAGACTGATATATAAATAAAATTTCCAATATTAATTAATATATTAATTTACTCCAGTGATCATATTTCTAGCTAAAGGAGCTCATTTCCTGGTTTTTGAACTATATAAGAAAATTAATTCTTGATCAAAATCTTGCCCGATGACCATGGAATGAAAGAATAGAGAAGTAGATAACCTCAAGAGAGATTTCATCCATTTCATGAAGAGCCTAGTAAATTATTCTGACCTCACACAGCAGAGAACACTATCAAGGGGTCAAATTTCTCATATCCCCTCAAATTATTTCTTATTTCTGAGCAATGATGAACCCATACTGCTGAGTTTTGCTTCTCTGAAATCTGTTTTCTTATTCTACCCACTTCCTTATTGACAGTTTCATTCTTTTGACATGTTGTTATCACTGAGCATGCTATATATATATTGAGTTGTTTACATAAATAGAACACATTAAATATTTGCCAGCTTTTTTTAATGATTAGCTTTCAGAGGCTTACCTGAACTTCAAGTTATTGAAAGGAATCTCGTTCTTCCCAACTATTTTATTTTTCTTCAACTTAAAATCTTCCATTTCATCTCACACATGAAAATTGGTAATCTCTTCATAACTAATATTGTAATGCCCAGGATAAAGCCACCATTACTCTCCTGGAGATACAGTTTAAAAAAAAGAAAGCGAGATATAGGTCAAAAATGTAAGATATCTTTTACCATTCTCTCTCTTTATATCTTCCATTCAGAGTCATCAATTCTTTTTGTGCAATATTTTGTGTTCTGTATTTTCTGTTCTAATTTTCACTGCTCTGGTTCAGAATCTTTTTATATTTGTCCTTGACTACAATAGTTATTTATTCATTCATTTAACAGATATTTTCCTGAGCTCCTACTGTGTGCCAGTCACTAGTCTGAGGATATAACAGTAGATAGACATAAAGGAACCTGAGCTCATGGGCTTACATTCTACTGGAGGAACACAATAAACTATAACTAGTAAGTAAATAAGTATACTGGTGTGCTATAAATATTAAGAAAAAATAAAATAGGGCAAATAGGTAAGAATAGAGTGAGGAAGAATCAACGTGGTCTTTCAGGTGGATAATCGGGAGACCTTTCTGAAGTGAAATTTAAGCAGAGACTTGAGTGATGTGAAAGACCAGAAGGAAGGGAAGATAGGAGTGAATGAATAATCTTTCAAAACATTGGGGAAGGTAAAGGGGAAGATGCTGGGAAGTTTGAAAAGTAAGATAAAAGGAAGTGTTACTGAAGTGGTCTGTTAGAGAACACTGGAAATATGGCTTAAGAGATAGGAAATATGGCTTAAGTTGATGCAGGGCCCTGCAGCTTATGATAAAAATTTAGATTTTATTCTATAGCTATGGGAAATCATTGGAATGCTGTGAATCCTAAAGGAACATAATGAGATGATCTTTCCAACTGCTATTCAGAGCATACCATTTTTGCTTTCTGAAAAAAAAGGTGAAAATGGAAGAGATGATTAAATTTAGTATAACTTCTGGAGGTAGAGTCAGTAGGAGTTGCTAATGAAATGGAATGTTAGATGAAAATAAAGGACACTGAGGCCTCTAGTCTGAGAAACTGGGGCAGTATATTGTCATTTATTACGTTAAGAATGAATATGGAAGACCATAAATTTAATTTGGAAAAGTTATGCAGATAGGTTTTGCAGATTCTCATTCAGTAAATACAACAAAGTAAATACAACAAAGACATTCTGACATGTTATCTTCATTTAGTGTAGTCAACTTTTTTTTTCAAAAGATTTATTTTTTATGTATTTTAGAGGGAGAGAGAGAGTGTGTGTGCAGAGGGAATGGGAGAGGGCCAGACGGAGAGGGAGAGGGAGAGAGACTCTTAAACAGTCTGTAAGCTGAGTGTGGATTCCACCTCAGGGCTTGATCTCACAACCCTGAGATCAGGACCTGAGATCACAACCGGAGCTAAAAACAAGAGTCTGATGTGTAACTGACTGTGCCACCCGGACACCCCTAGTGTGGTCAACTTTTAATTTCATGGTTAATTTTAATTTCACAAAGTCATAAACCATAGGCTAAGAAGAAATTAGAAATGCCTCAGCAAACCTGTGCTTGAACATTCCAGATTGAATAAGAAGAATCTGGAATTCAAATTGTAAATTAAGTAGAAATGTACTTTTTAGAAATATTGGAGGAATATATCTTCTGTAACTCTCTCATTTTGCCCTAAGAAAGAGCAATAATAAATGCATTGGCGAAAGAACATCAGTGTATTTATGCTGCAGTGATGATAATGTGAATGATGTGCTATTGAAATGAACTACCGGACTCCAAGGAGGATATTGGGGTTGGGTGGCACAGGCCTCAAATCAGTATTTGATTCCCCAAACAAGGAGGGTCAGGTCCTTAGTATCCAGAGGAGGCTGGAGAAAGGTAATGGAAACATTTTGATTGGGAGAATTCTTTGGTTGAGACTAATAGATCATGAGAGTTTAAGATCAAAATATATAGCTAGGTTTCTAAATTCCTATTTATCTGTATGACAGAAAGTTCCAAATCTGCCCTGACTTAATCAACAAGGTACCAAGTAAATTGTGAGCAGAGGTTCCTACCATGAAATGAATATAGAATTGACCTACCAGTCCATGCGGTTAGGCACAATCAGCAACATCATTTCATCGTTAGAAGTGCATATTCCAAAATAGGGTTTCCAGTGTTCTGAAAACATGAAGAAAGTTCTGTAAGCAAATGATTCAAAATTCCACTGGCCTATTTCTAAATAATGCTAATTCCTTCAACATACGGCAACATGGGGTGTTCCCTGTTCCCTGGAATAACAAAGGAGGGTTGAAAATGTTATAGCCAATGGCTCTCCTAATATGCTAGTGCATGAATTGCTCTGGAGTTACTGAGCCAGACTCAAAAGTGTACCTGAAAGCCTATTGAAAAGATAAATCCTCCCAGTGGGCAGAATATCAATCAGTATATCTTGTGGTCACTTTGCATTAAAAAAGAGACAACATGAAGTTAAGTTCTACATTGATATATGGCAAGTGGTTAACAGTATTATCATCTAGTATGCTATTTAAAAAGATCAGGGTTGAGGGATCTGTGATAATAAAGGTTGAGGGAAATGCATATTAGAGAACTCAGAATGAGAAATGAGGGCAGATGTTAAAATATCAGTGCCTCTCTGCTGGCTCCCTGAAGGGTCCTATCACAGAGGCTGAGCTGCAGGCACATTCTACATGAATGGCAAGCTCATTTCCTAGCCTCCCCAATGGTGGCTCAGTATGATTACAGGCTAGTTAATGATAGTTTAATGCTACTAAATTAATGGTAGTTTGGTGAGTTAAGGATGGGCTTAAAACTTTTCATTGGTTTTTAGCTAGTATAAACAATAATAGGTAATAGACATAAGCTGATTAGAATCTTCTATTTTAGTTGGGAACACAGGCATTAAATACTGCATACTTATAAGGTTACAAATCAAGAAAAGTGTCACCAAAAAATTATAGGATTCTAAGGGTCGATTTTAATTCAGCTCTCCAGTATCTCCTTCTCTGTAAACCATCATTCACCTGTCCTTAACTCTTGCGATATTACACATAGGCACTGCCACCAACACATATGTGCACACACATATTGTTAACCAACACTTTCCTCTCTGTTAACTTACATATAACATCCCTGATTCATTTCATTACAATATAATTGCTGATTTATCTGTCCTAATCCCCCATAGAGGACAGGGATTGTATTTGAACTTTGAACCCCATGCCCAGTGCATGGTGCATAGTCAAATACTTGGGATACTGTTCTCCAATATTCAGTTTGTTGAAGATTCAGTTCTAGTGTCAGTTAATCCAGAAGACTTTAGTGATCTCTGTGAATCTCTTTGAAATGTCACATTCTACACTAAAAAAATCTATGGTTATCTTGTCTAACTTTTCATATTTGTTTTCATATTACTTTTATCTCACTGTTCACTGTGTTTCACATTTTACGTGTGTTTCTTTTTCTCATATGGAAGCAACCACATGCTAGTATTCCAACCGGCTATACATTTACTGGGTCAGGGATAATAAGTACATTTCACGGAATGTCTGTTACAAGAAAACAAAGACCCAAAAGTTAATTAAATCCTGAAATCTCAAAGTCAGTGAGAGGCAGAGCCAATATTCAAGTCTGAGTCTGTCTGACTTCAAAGCCAAACTCTTTACAATATAATACTGTCTTATTTTGAGCTGCAAAATGCCTAAAAAGTAAAGTCTAAAAATTGCTTGTAGTTTCATTGTTCACTCACTTTTAACTCTCAGAATGACTCAGAGGACTCATTGTAATGCAAGGCACAGGGGAACAGTGGGCAATGTTTTCTTAGAAGGCCAGATTCTATCCCTAGATGGCTATGCCTCCTTGGCCAAATCAAAAGCTCTTTGGGTGCTCAAGTTACCTGACGATTTTAGGCTTTAAAAAAATGCTAAAACTTTCTAAGAAAGTGAATATTTAGGGCGCCTGGGTGGCTCAGTGGGTTAAAGCCTCTGCCTTCAGCTCAAGTCATGATCCCAGGGTCCTGGGATCGAGCCCCCCACCGCATTGGGTTCTCTGCTCAGCAGGGATCCTGCTTCCTCCTCTCTCTCTCTCTCTCTGCCTGCCTCTCTGCCTACTTGTGATCTCTATCTGTCAAATAAATAAAATCTTTAAGAAAAAAAGTCAATTATCATTTGGTTTCACTTATTTGCGGAGTATAACAAATAACACAGAGGACATGGGGAGATGGAGAGGAGAAGGGAGTTGAGGGAAATTGGAGGGGGAGATGAACCATGAGAGACTATAGACTCTGAAAAACAACCGGAGGGTTTTGAAGGGGCGGGGGGTGGGAGGTTGGGGGAGCCAGGTGGTGGGTATTGTGGAGGGCATGCATTGCATGGAGCACTGGGTGTGTTGTAAAACTATGAATTCTGTTATGCTGAAAAGAAATTAATAAAAAAAAAGAAAGTGAATATTTGTTACAAGGAAAATTTAGATTTTTAATTATACATTTTATATATTATTATTCAGTTTAATCAATAATTCTTTTCATTTTCAGAAACTTTCCAACATACAAAATCAGTATTTTAATATAAAAAAACACTTTTTACTGATTTAGATCACAATCTGCTGCATTCATTTTATTACAGACTACTTATGACACTAAAATATCTTTCCATACCAACAATTGAAAAAGGAAATTAAAAACAATGATTGAATATATTTTAAGAAATTTTGAGCAGCAGGTTCTTTTTGAAATAAAAAAATCATTTTCAAAAGATGTATTTTTCTCTAAAGAAAAGAGACATTGTTTCCAAAGTACCAATTTCCTCGTAAAACAATTTGGAGGATGCTGTTTTTACCATGGTGACAAAATCGAGATGCAGATTACTTCATCAGAGGAAGGCAATTTTCTATAATCAGCTGAGCTCAGAACACTCAGAGTATGTTACATTGAATTTTTGATACAAAACTACTTTTACAGGCTTTGGGGAGTATTTGTATTCTTACTCAAAGCTTCAAAAGGATAAGAACTCGCTAAGCTGATGAATAATCTTTAGGCAAAACAAATGTAACTGTCATACGAAAGTTATCATTATATATTTTTTAGGAGTTTGGGAAATAAAATTCATTTTAAAGAGTGTAGTGGCTTTTAAGAAAAGAAGTTCTGAAATTAATATTAAAAATGGTAACATGCAGATCGGGGGTTGCTTGCCATCATCTGTGTGGCTGTGGCTCACTGCTGCTTTCTGGTGACACCACCCACTGCCAAGTGTGACCTCCAAGTTCCTAACTACTCCTGCCTTTAGATTAAGACAATTTCATACTGGTTTGCTCATTCATAATAAGTGTACAGTTGTATTAAAGCATAAAAATAGCCTTTAGCCATTAAAGACATCTGGAACCATGGAATAACCAACATTTCCTACTTTAATTACAACTCTACATTTCTCACCTGGCTGTGGTCTGCTACTGGGAAAGAGGTCTGGTTAACTTTTTCTTTTAACTTGCCTTGTGTTTCCACCTGGTCTCTCTCATCTTGTCCACCCAGTATCAAAATGTTGGAAAGACAGAGGATGGGGAATCTGGCAGGAATGTTCTTGACTGAACAGAGCTGTGAATGTGGTCTTATGCTCTTTAAACTTTGCACCTTTTTATTGGTGATTGATTGTGTGTAGGAATAGAGGAGAATCTCTCAGTTACATGTTCATGACCTAGATGGCTCATTTTCCTTGGGCATGCAGCTTTCTCCTTGGTCCTTTGTTTTTCAGTGCCTTCTTAACTCCACATAGACTCTTATTCTAGTGGTCCCATTGCCCTTCTGGTGGCCCTGTCCAATGATTTTGAATGACTTCAGTTAAGCTGTCTTGAATGTATCAGCATAAAAGCAAAGAATAACTTTTCCCCCAAGCTCTCTGGTATAGGCTGATTGTACTAGAACAGCAAATTCTCCTTTGCTCTATGACCAAAACTGAAAGTAAAATCAACTCTGCTTTTAGCTTTTCTATTTTGAAATTAGACATCAATTCCCTGACTCTTGAGGACATATGTCAAGCTTTCTTAGCCATCCCTCTGAAGGTTCTTTTATTAGTTAGAAGGTTGGGTCAGGTACTCCTCACCCAGTATGGAAGTACTTACTCAGAGAAGAGTGATTTGAAATCCCTGATCCTGCCCTCTCTTGATATTTAGTGTTTTAACCATTTTTATATCTTTAATAAGATGAAGGGATTTTCGATTTGTGAATTTAGTTTGCAAAATTTACTTTTTATCTACTTGCTTTTTATCTACTTGCTTTTTATCTACTGCTTTTTATCTACTTCTTATCTAACTTAGTGACTCAATCCAAACTTGCAATTTTGCATTTATACTAAAGGATATCACATTCTACTAAGTTTTTCTATTTGAACATTATCAGAATGTTTTCAAGAAAAGAGACATTACTTTAGTTACCAGATTTTAACTTCTTGAGAGAGATAATATGACTAGTAATAACAAAAAATAAGAAATATACCTATAGGCCATATTTGGGATCAGTGTGGTACTTTGAATTTCTTCTCCCTCCATTTTCAGTCTACACATCCTAAAAGTGGTAAGAAAGGTATTTTCCATCAGCATCACTAAAAGCAACCATGAACTGACAGTGAAAGATAAATCTTGGTATATGAAATTTAACTAATTTATCAGGAAAATGCAAATCAGTACCACAATAAGATATCACCTCACACCTGTAAAAATTGCTATTATCAGAAAATGAGAGATAAATAGCATTGGCAAAGATACGAAGAAAAGGAAAAAGAAAAGGAAACTCTTGTACACTGTTGATGGGAATATAAATTGGTATAGTCATTATGGAAAAGAATATGAAGTTTCCCTCAAACAATGAAAAATACAATTATTATATGATCCAGCAGACCCACTTCTGGGTATACATCCAAAGGAAATGAAGTCATAATCTCAAAGAGATCTACCCTTACATGTTCATTTTCCCATTATTTACAATAGTTAAGATGTGAAAACTCATATATATGTTTATGTATTTGTATATATATGCATATACATACATATGTATTATGTGTATGTATGTGTATAGGAAACATTTGGCTCTATGTGTATATTTTTCTTTATATACACACACACACACACACACACACACATATATATATATACATATACAATGTATGTAGAATACATGTATATATACATATATAAACAACCTTGAAAAAGATTGAAATCCTGCCTTTTGGGACAGTATAGATTAAACTGGAGGACATTATGCTAAGTGAAATTAAGCCAGATGCAGAAAGACAAGTACTGCATGATCTCATTTATATGTAGAATAAAAAAATGTCAAGTGCATAGAATCAGAGGCTGAGGGGTGTGCAATTGGGGAGAAGTTGGTCAAAGGGCTAGAGTTTCTGTTAAGCAAGATAAATAATTCTGGAGATCTAATGTAGAACAATGTAACTATAGTTAATAATATTGTATACTTGAAATTTGTTGAGAATAGATCTTAAATGTTCTCTCCACCCATACATAAAAAAATGGTAACTGTATGACGTGATGGATATGCTAATTTTTTTTTTTTAAGATTTTATTTATTTATATGACAGACAGAGATCCCAAGTAGGCAGAGAGGCAGGCAGAGAGAAAGAGGAGGAAGCAGGCTCCTCACTGAGCAGAGAGCCCGATGCAGGGCTCAATCCCAGGACCCTGGGATCATGACCTGAGCCGAAGGCAGAGGCTTTAACCCACTGAGCCACCCAGGCCCCCCAGATATGCTAATTTTCTTGAATGTGGTAAACATTTCACAATGAATACCTGTATAAAAACATCAAGTTGTATATCTTAAAATCATTCAGTTTTTGATTGCCTACTACTAAAATAAGTTGAAACAAAATTATCTTCTATCTCCTGTTCTGGATTGGTGGGAAAACATAAGTGGATATTGCTCAGAGTATATACCAAAGTATCCCATTATTTGAGTCTGTTACATGATCATATTTATGCTACTACCATGCAGTGTTTTGGCACATACTATTTGATTGTTAACCCTCTCCATCTTTGTTCTTGAAATTAGTATAGTATTCATTAATTATCTCTAAATACTTTCTCTCTTGAAAAACTGTTCTAGTTCACACATACACACCCACAGTTTTAAATGGAAAGAGCTACTTGGCAGTACAGTCTCTGCTATTTCTATTTATTTCTAAGAGGATTAAAAAGCTTAGAAAAACAAATGACAAAGTGTATTTGGGCCTCTGAGGGGTTTCTGAAAAATTTATAAACTGGCTTCATTTATTTAGTGGTCCTTAGAGGAACTACAATTCAATTCATTTTAAGAATGCGTGGGGAAATATGTCCAAAATTGCAATTTGAAAACTCATTTCCAGAAAATGTATCCAGAGCAATTTTCATACAACTAAGGAAAAAAAAAAAAAACACCAAAGCACATAAATAGAGCTTGATTTCAGTTTGTACTGTTTTTTCCCCTCATAACTCTAGAAATCTAGATAAAACTCAACATTTTACCAGTAATTATAAGACATTTTTAGAAAAGGCATTGGATATTTTATATCTCAGCAATCAGGTACTTAAAAAAGATTTCTTTTTATTTTAAGGAGAAAATAGTTGAATATTTGTATGGATGCCAATATCCAATAATATGATAAATTCTTGCACTTTAACTGCTATCAGTAAAATGAAACCTACCTTTTCCTAAAAATAAAAAAACATAGAAAATTAATTAGATAGCTCAGAAAATAACCCCTATTTTGATAACAATCATCAGAAAAGAAAACCCCAAAGAAAAACAAATCAGCAATTTCTATTATACTATTTAAAATCACAAATTACTATAAAATTATTTAATAATTATTTTATGCAAAAATTTTAGTGATAAAGTGGAAGACACCTAGCTAATTTTCATATAATTCCTGCTGAAATACAGTGGCTTTATCAAATAAAATTAAAGACTATACTTCTTATGTTTGTTTATATGTTAGTAGTATCCTAGTCTTAAAAGTGTTACTTACTTTACCATATTTACATTTATCTGTGTTGCCTCCACTCTGGATGACTTCCACAAAGCCTTTTGTTGAAATATGTAACATCCCAGGGAATATACACCACAGACATACACACCTACCACACACACACTACTGAAGTATTGAAAGTAAGGAAGTAGAAACTATAAACAAGTCAATATCAACAAATGAAAGAAAATGTAGCTCTGATAATATTATTAAATGAATTGTTACAATTATATGATAAGGAGCAAATAGACATGTAGCTAAAGCATAAGGAGAAATGGGATTTCACATAAAAAATATTAAAGTTATAACTATTTAAAAGTTTAAAATATTAGTGAAGTAGTTATATGCATGGAAATCAAAACTTTAAAATTTAAAAGGAGCATGTTTTATAAATTAACTTCTTTGATTTTGCATATATTTCTGATCCTGTTTAGTAGACTTCAGTAATGCCTATAGTGGTGGAATTCAACAGTTATCTAAACTTCAATCTTCTCTATAATATGGTTATAATATTAATATCTAATAAGGTGAATGTGTATTATCAGAGACCTTGAATTTTAAGATCTTATGCAAAATGGAAGCCTTATACAAGTATCAACTATTGTTCTCCTGGTGAGATTCTATACATATAAACTTGTCAACTTGAGATTTTTCTTGTCCATTTCCAGTAATAATTTTCAGCTTTTTAGAGCCTAGTAACTCTTATTTTCCACCTTTAGGACTTCTTCTACCAACTTGACTAAATTTTTTAGAAACATGAAATTCATTCTATATCCTCCTTTTAATTTCATGTTATAAATCATCATCATGCCATGGGAATTTGCCTTGCTTAGTATCTCCTTTCTGGATTTCTTTTTAGAATTTTAATTATAATTAACATACAGTGTTATATTAGTTTCAGGTATATAATATAGTGATTCAGTGAGTCTATACATTACTCAGTGCTCATCATTATCATTGTAATTTTAATCCCTTTCGTGTATTTCACCCATCCCCCCAACTACCTCCTCTTTGGTAATCAAAAGTTTGTTATTTATAGTTAAGGATCTGTTTTTTGATTTGTCTCATTTTTCCTTGTTCATTTGTTTTGTTTTGTTTCTTAAGTTCCATATGTGAGTGAAATCATATAATATTTACCTTTCTCTGACTTATTTTGCTTAGCATCTCTAGATCCATCCATGTCATTGCAAATGGCAAGATTTCATTATTTTTCATGGCTGAGTAATACTCCATTATATATATGTATAAATATATAAATATATGATATATATAATATATGATGTATTATATATATATAATTTCTTCTTTATCCATTCATCTATCCATGGATATTTCAACTGCTTCCATAATTTGTCCATTGTAAATAATGCTGCAATAAACATAGGGGCACATATATCTTTTTGAATTAATGTTTTTGTATTCTTTTACATGAATACTTTTACATGAATTACTGGATCACATGGTAATTCTATTTTTAACTTTTTGAGTAAACTCCGTACTATTTTCCACGTGGCTGAACCAGTGTGCATTCCACTTTTTCTGACCACAATGTTATGACACTAGAAATTAACCACAAGAAAAAGTCTGGAAAGACCACAAATACATGGAGGTTAAACAACATGCTACTAAGCAATGAATGGATCACTTAAGAAATCAAAGAAGAAAATAAAACATGAAAACAAAAGAAAATGAAAATGCAGCAGTCTAAAACCTTTGGAATTTAGCAAAAGTGGTCCTAAGAGGGAAGTATATAGCAATACAGGCCTATCTTCAGAAAAAAAAAATCTCAAATGACCTAACTTTCTACCTAAAGGAGCTAGAAAAGGAACAATAAACAAAGCATAAATCCAGCAGAAGGAAGGAAATAGTAAAGATTAGAGCAGAAGTACATGAAACTGAAACTAAAAGACAAAACAAAACAAAAAACCAATAGAACAGATGAATGAAACCAGGAGCTTGTTCTTTGAAACAGTTAATAAAACTGATAAACCTCTAGTCAGACTTGTCAAAAAGAAAAGAGAAAGGACCCAAATAAGTAAAATCACACATGGAAGAGAGGTGAAATAGCAACTAACACCAATAAGAGAAAACTATATGCCAACAAATTGGACAATCCAAAGGAAATGAATAAATTCCTAGAAACATAAAATCTAACAAAACCGAAACAAGAAGAAATAGAAAATTTGAACAGAGCAATAACCAGCAAAAAAACTGAATCAGTATCAAAAAACTCTCAACAAACAGAAGTCCGGGACAAGATGGCTTCACAGGTGAATGCTACTCAACATTTTAAAGAGGAGTTAGTACCCATTCTTCTCAAACTATTCCAAAAAATAGAAAATGAAGGAAAACTTCCAAATTTATCTATGATGCCCATATTCCCCCTCCTACGAAAACCAGATAAAGACACCATTAAAAAAAGAGAACTACAGGCTAATATCTCTGATGAACATAGATGCAAAAATTCTCAATAAAATACTAGCAAACTGAATTCAATAACACATTAACAAAATCATTCACCACAATCAAGTGGAATTTATTCCTGGGTTGCAAGGGTGATTCAGTATTCACAAATCAATCAACAGTAATACCACATTAATAAGTTGGTATTACATGATCATTTCAATAGATTCCAGGAAAAGCATTTGACAGAGTACATCATCCATTCATGATAAAAACCTTCAACAAAATAGGTTTATAGGGAACACACCTCAACATAATAGGGACCATGTGTGAAAAAAGCCACAGTTAATATCCTCCATGGGAAAAAGCAGAGATTTTTCTATATGATCAGGAACCAGACAAGGATGTCCACTCTCACCACTTTCACTTTTATCTAACATGGTAGTGGAAGTCCTAACCCCTAGCCACAGCAATCAGATACCACCCCCCCAAAAAAAAAGAAAAAAGAAAAGGAAAGGCATCCTAATTGGCTAGGAAGAAGTAAAACTTTCAAAAAATAAAAAAAAGAAATTAGTAAGAATGTATATTTTCTAATGCAAGGTAAATTTTATATTTTACCTGTTGAGAATTTTGAATGGTATATTGAAATCTCCTACATTAACAGTGGAAGTAACAATTTCTTCCTTTGGTTCCAGTAGGTTTACTTTTATACATTTTGAGATTATCACACTTGGTATATCCAAATTCAAAATAACTATTATTTTTGTTGTATTGAAACTTCTGATATTTTGCAGGGCATGATTTTCCTAATAATACCCTTTTTAAGTCACTGTTATCTTTATACATATATTTTACTCATATTTCCTCATATTTTACATATATTTCCTCATTCCTACCTTTTAATAGATATTTTATATAGATCTATATAAATATATATATTTATATAGATCGATATATATGTATTATATTTTTTGATGCTCCAAGAGTCATTGTTTATGCACCACACCCAGTGCTCCATGCAGTACATGCCCTTCTTAATACCCACCACCAGGCTCACCCAGCCCCCTGCCCAAAACCCTCAGTTTGTTTCTCAGAGTCCACAGTCTTTCATGGTTCATCTCTTCCTCTGATTTCTCCCAGTTCACTTTTCCTTTCCTTCTCCTAATGTCCTCCATGTTATTCCTTATGCTCTCCAAGTAAGTGAAACCATATGATAATTGACTTTCTCTGCTTGGCTTATTTCATTCAGCATAATCTCCTCCAGTCCCATCCATATTGATACAAAAGTTGGGTATTCATCCTTTCAGATGGAGGTGCAATATTCCATTGTATATATGAACCATATCTTCTTTATCCATTCATGTATTGAAGGGCATCTTGGCTCTTTCCACAGTTTGGTGATTGTGGCCATTGCTGCTGTGAACATTGGGGTACATATGGCTCTTCTTTTCA